>JAFFST010000295.1:0-11386 GCA_022414735.1 Noturus placidus | reverse complement strand
ATGCGGGGGGTGGAGGAGAGGAGGATTTTCTGTCCTGTCTCCCTGTTACCTGAACCCAGTGATCTAATTAGTCTGATGGTCTGTGGGGGTAGGAGGGGGGGTCGAGGCTGTGGGTCTTCACGCAGCATATCTGCTAAGATCAGGTTTAAATTATTCATCTGGAACAAGTACATTTTAAACTTTTATTCAGTCATTTCCTCTTGTGGTTATTTATTACTAACTCATTTCTCCTGCTGCCCAGCGGCAGTGGCTGCATCCCAACCTTAAACACAAAAAGAAAGAAGAAGATTCCACACTCCTCTTAAATGCAAACTCGCTGGGTGTGCTGTTAGGGGAAATATCCACTATAGGTTCACAGTGCTGACATTGGAGACTCCTTCCATAAATCTTATCTACTTAAATGTGTCCTTCCAATACAATTCACCATCTAGAACAATTATAGTGTTATAATAATATACAGTTGTAGTCATTATAATTCATTATTTATCAGTCTTCGATGTGGAGGGATCTGCCACTGCTACACCAGCTCTGACACTAGTGTCGGCTACAAAGCAGATCAGCGCTTTGTATTAATGCATTCATTCTAATGGCTTATCGTTTCTATAGTAACAGCTCATCCCCAGGGACTTACATGCCAGATGCTCCACATAAACAGATTGTTTTTTTTAAAACATGGCGCGGTTAGCACGTCCACCTCACACCTCCAGGGTCCGGGGTTCGAGTCCCGCCAGGGCCATGTGTGGGCGGAGTTTGCATGTTCTCCCCGTGTGTTGGGGGTTTCCTCCGGGTTCTCCGGTTTCCTCCCCCAGTCCAAACACATGCATGGTAGTCTGATGGGCGTGTCTAAAGTGTCCGTAGTGTATGAATGTGTGTGAGTGTGTATGTGATTGTGCCCTGTGATGGACTGGCACTCTGTCCAGGGTGTACCCCGCCTTGTGCCCGATGCCTCCTGGGATAGACTTCAGGTTCCCCCGTGACCCTGAAAAGAGATGTTTATTTTCCATTTATGGTCAGCGCTTTAATAGTCAGAGGTAAACCTGTAGCTTAATTTCTTTTTTTTTAGAACGAGTCTTCAAGACTGCTTTTTTTGTGCATTTTGTTTTGTCTTTTTAACCTCAAAAGAGAGAAAAAATAGACTGGTGAGGGAACGACTGTTTAGAGTTGCTATAATATAAGTGATAACAGCAACTAACTGACGACATTCATTAATAATTGTAACAATAAACGAATAAAAAGTATGATGTGTTCATTATTCATTAATAAATTTATTAATAAATTGCTATGATATAAGCGCACGGCCCAAAGTGCCATCTCGTACTTAATGGATTTTGAGCAATACATTTGATTCATGGTGAAATGGTGTCTACGCGGCTAATCACAACCATCAGATACACAGGATGGGTCAACCATCTTTAACATGCTCGGAAAACAGAACTGAGTGTGGCTGTGTCTCAGTGGGTAGAGCGGGTTGTCCACTAATCCACTAATCGTAGGGTTGGTGGTTGGAATCCCGGCCCGGGTGATCCCATGCCGAAGTGTCCTTGGGCAAGACACTGAACCCTAAGTTGCCCCCGATGGCAAGCTAGCACCTTGCATGCAGCTCTGCTACCATTGGTGTGTGAGTGTGTCTCATTTGTAAGTCGCTTTGGATAAAAGCGTCTGCTAAATGAATAAATGTAATGTAAAGACAGAAGCTGATTTTCAATCAAATGACACACTTCACTTATAATCCCAATTTTCCGAAAGAGAATGTTCCTCTTTGTGATAAAGCTTATTAGGTTTAATTGGTACTTCCAGGGGCGCTTAGTGGTTCGCACGTCTGCCTCACACCTCCAGGGTCCGAGGTTCGAGTCCCGCCGTAGCCCTGTGTGTGTGGAGTGTGCATGTTCTCCCCGTGCGTCGGGGTTTCCTCCGGGTACTCCGGTTTCCTCCTCCAGTCCAAACACATGCATGGCGTGTCTAAAGTGTCCGTAGTCTATGAATGTGTGTGTGAGTGTGTGTGATTGCGCCTTCTCATACGCCTTCACCCTGTCCAGGGTGTACACTTGTGCTTGTGGATAAAGCGGTATAGAAGGATGACACTTCCATATTTAAAAATACTATGTATTTGATTGTGTACTTAGAATACAGTGGACATACAGCCAAGACCTGATGGGAAAAAAATATAGGAAGTGTGCGATACTGTCCGAACGAGCTGTCCACTTCAGCGGGAAGCATTCTTAAACTATAGCCCTGTTTTTATTATATGCTGCTCCACTGATGCCTTCCCAGGCATGTCTCTTTATGTACTACAAGAAGTAGGTGGAATGGAACCCTGAAGGCCCTAATATGTGCTTGAATGCATGGCAGATCATACACATCTTATAATATAATACAGTAAGAATATAACTGTGGTAGGAAGTTTGGTTAAGACTTGCGTAGGACAATGTCTGAGTGCCCTATTCCATCCATCCATCCTCAACCGCTTATCCGTAATCGGGTCGCGGGGGTAGCAGCTCCAGCAAGGGACCCTAAACTTCCCTTTCCCGAGCCACATTAACCAGCTCTGAATGGGGGATCCCGAGGCTTTCCCAGGTCAGTGTGGAAATATAGTCTTTCCACCTAGTCCTGGGTCTTCCCCGAGGTCTCCTCCCAGTCTGATGTGCCTGGAACACCTCCCTGGGGCGGCGCCGAGGGGGCATCCTTACCAGGTACACCTGTTGTATTGGCTATGCCCAAAGTGCCTCTGATTGATTTTCCCTCGTTTCTCAGCTTCAAAATGGCATGTTTTGCTCCCATAGACATCTCTCTCGTCTTCATGTTGGCTTATCCTTTTTAACATCAAACTGAAACTGAAGACTAAAAACCAAGAGCCGATGTTCATGGCTATTCATTGTTATATGAAATGCCACTCTGTGTGTGTGTGTGTGTGTGTGTGTGTGTGTGTGTGTGTGTGTGTGTGTGTGTGTTTATGTATCATCAAAGAAAGGAATGGCCAATGAAAAGTCAGCACATGACACCCTACTGGCAGGAATTGTAGTAGGACTAAAAAAATGCATCTAACTGTAAGCAGAGTGTCTGTCATGGTCGTGTGAAGCTTTTAAATCTGCTCTTATCAGCTCTTAGTGAGAAGAAGAATGTGGGAAGCGTAGGAGCAGATAAGCGTGGACAGAAAAACCAACGAGGCGTTATTACACATTTAATAAAGGAAATGAACTCTGCACAAATGAACTCTATGTAACTCAGAGTGGCACTTCTTTATTTCTATCTTTCTTTCTTCCTCTCTCTCCCTCTCTCTACATCTCTCTCTCTCTCTCACTCTCTCTCTCTCACTCTCTCTCTCCCAGTCTCTCTCTCTCTCTCTATCCCGCTCTTTCTCTCTCCCCCACTCTCTCTCTCTCTCCCTCTCTCTCTCTCTCTCTCTCTCTCTCTCTCTCTCCCGCACTCTCTCTCTCTCTCTCTCTCTCCCGCTCTCTCTCTCTCCCCCACTCTCTCGCTCTGTCTCTCTCGCTCTCTACCACCGTTGCGGATCAACAGTTTTGATGACATCATTCTGCACTTCAGTTTCTCATCAGATTTTCTGTCCAATCAAACACTCTGTAGAATCTGAAGTGTCCCGCCCCCAACATTATAAAAAAAATCCATGGTACCAACTGTCGGGTACGGCTTAGCCTGGGGCTGTGAGGTAAGCTAAACGCTATTGGCGATTTTAAAAGAGGGAGGAGTTACTCTCTATGTCCCACCCTGACTTCCTGTTTCAGTGGAAATTACATCAACACGTCGAAAAACGCTGTGTATTTCGAGGCACTTCACAGGGACTTTAAGACCCAGCTATAAACCTTAGGTCTGGATACTAATTTCGCGTAGCGTTCACTACAAAACTTGCTCAAACTAACTCCCTTTAACGACTATTCATCATTGTTCATAACCATGTCTGAATAACTGCTCTATCTGTGCCAAAAGGCAGGATATTATGCTGTGTGTAATTAGATGACACATCTGAGGGTGAAAGTAAAGGCACAAAATAAATGAACAAATGAAATGCAGATGAAGATTTCAAATGAAAACACAAACGCACAAAGTAACTTTATGTATGACGGAATGACGCGAAGAGTACAACTTTCTTTCTTTCTCGACTCGTTTACACAAACGTATTGTAGATGAAGATTTCATATGAAAGGTGGCTTAGCGGTTAGCACGTTTGCTTAACACCCCCGGGGTTGGAAGTCTGATTCCTGCGTCCGCCCCGAGTGCATCTCCACATGCACGGTTTCCTCCAGGTTCTCCGGTTTCCTCAGCCAATCCAAAGACATGTGTTGTAGGCTGTTCAGCATTTCCAAATTGTCTGAAAGTGTGTGCAGTTGTGCCCTGCAATTTGTTGGCACCCCATCCAGGGTTTGCCCTGCTTTGTGCCCATAAGTTCTCTAGGATAGGCTCCAGGCTTCATCGTGACCCTGTGTAGGATAAGTGGTACAGAAAATGGATGGCTGGAAGGAGTTCAGATGAACACCCAAACTGACTTGTCATAATGACATAGAATATTTCTTTGTTTCATTCTTTCGTCTCCCTTTCTTCTTTAAATTCATTCTTTGTTGGTCTTTCTTTCTTCCTTGTCTCATTTCAACATTCGTAAGAAGATGAAGATTTCAAACAGAACAAGAGCACAAACTGACGCAGTGACACAGAGTGCAACTTCTTTCTTTCTTTCTTTCTTTCTTTCTTTCTTCCTTCCTTGAGTCATTTAAAGAAATGAAATATATGGATGGAGATTTCAGATGAAAAAAAAAAACAGACGCACAAACTGGCTGTGTGTTTGTCATAATGGCAGAAAGCGCACAAGCTACAAAGAGTAATTGAAGGACTTGTGGACTGTGATCTCAAAGGTCTGTATCAAATTCAATCAGGCTCAGCCACTCAGTAAGTGTGTGTGTGTGTGTGTGTGTGTGTGTGTGTGTGTGTGTGTGTGTGTGTGTGTGTGTCGGCAAAAACAACCGCTCTCAGAAAATCACACAGGCAATATGTTCCAATCTCAGCTGGCAGCTGCTATGGTTAAAACGCATGGAGATTAAGAAGGACTTTGATATAGTGAAGGTTATACAGAGAGCTCAACCTCTCACCCCTCTCACCTCTCCTCCCTCATCCCTCTCTCCTCTCATCCCTCTCTCCTCTCCGCCTCTCACCCTTCTCCTTTCTTTTATTGTAACCCTCTCCCGATTGATATTTTTCAACAGTGAGACCTGCTTTGTAAGCTCTTTGCAGCCAATGGTCTTCCCATTTTGGATATTACCAAGAAGATGGCAGGAAAATCCAATAGGATTCTTATTATTTTCCACTTTAATTCATAGATTAGAATTTTACACTAAAGGTAGAAAAGGTTCTGACATGATTTATGTTGGTTTCATTATGTTTTTTTTTTCAACCTGCCAGTTGAACAAGGGTGTGTAGACTTTTTTTGAGATCCACTGTATACACGTCTGTGGCTCAGTCGGTAGAGCGCATTGTCCACTAATCGTGGGGTTGGTGGTTCGAATCCCGGCCCGGGTGATCCCATGCCGAAGTGTCCTTGGGCAAGACACTGAACCCTAAGTTGCCCCCAATGGCAAGCTAGCACCTTGCATGCAGCTCTGCTCCCATTGGTGTGTGAGTGTGTCTCATTTGTAAGTCGCTTTGGATAAAAGCGTCTGCTAAATGAATAAATGTAAATAGAACGTATCGTTTTGTATCAGACCAATAATTTGTAGGCGAGCAAAAAAATATTGGAACTTGTGACTGACAGGTGTTTCTTGTTACGCAGGTGTGTCCTGTCAGAGTGACTGTTTAAACAATAAAAAGCTCTGAATATCTATTCTTGGTTTTAGCCTTCAGATTCAACTGTGTAGTCTGCATTGTTAAAAAGGTTAAGCCAACATGAAGACCAGGGAGCTGTCTACGGGAGAATGGCAAGCCATTTTGAAGCTGAGAAAAGAGGGCATTGCACAAACATTAGGCATAGCCAATCTTATAACCACTCCAGAAGAGTGGAGCTTATTATAAGAATACAGGTAAAATAACTCCATATTAATGTCCATGGTTTCTGAACCGCAAGTTCAATAAGTTCCTGGGTGTGATGGTCAAGTGTCCATATATATATGACCATATAGTGTATTTTTCCTGCCCCTGATACACACACACACACAAACACACACACACACATCACATGTCCAACTGCCACAAGGCACCATTAAATTATTTAATGTTTAACCCGTGCTTTTTAACACTAATATTTTAAAGCAAATGCAAACGTTTGCATATCCTTAGGACAAAACCAAGATGAGAAAGAAATTTAATTTATAGAAACAAGACATTTTATGCTTTTATATCCACTGAGATGATTTTCAATTTTCCCTTTTGTAATATTCAACTCCCTGCAACTGCCCATTCGTCCTGTCAGCTCCGTCTTCTGATTTTAATGGTGCAATATAAATAAACTTGACATTGACGTTGACATTCTGTCCTTCAAAACGTTCCCAGATGTCATCATGTACAGTACACTGCCTTTTCAGATCAGCTCTAGAGACCAAGAGGCTTATGAGAATATTTTTCGTTTCTTGTTTCAGGATACAGCAATATTTAAATTCTGGAATTTTCTATCGAAACATCATTCCGTCTAAACTCCTACCTTTGACTCTATCGATTAAAAGAAAATCTCCCATTAAAGCAGAACACCCATGTAGGGAATCCATGCATTTTGTTTTAAGGAATTATCCTTCTTGCAACCAAACTTCCCCACCCCACCAAAATGAAATAAATCCACATGACTCATTTGCTGTAAATTTCGAGTGAAGCTGAACACAAAACAAGATCCTGATCCTGTCTGTCTTTGGTTTATATCACAGATGATTTTTTTTTCCTCTGGCTAAAAGGTCCTGGAGCTCAACTTTTCAGCAGAGCACTTTCCAGCCAACAATTTCACTAACATCATAACAGACTTCTCCAATTTCCTGGAGGTAGACTGATAAGGATTATGCTCATAAGGCTTACGGTCATACACTTTCCATCAACATGTTGAGAAAACGTCCATGAGAACATGGTGGAAGGCAGATCACTTGGATTTTAAGGGTTACTTCTCCAAAAACTGCTGAGGTGTAAAAGCTGATAAAATGGATCCTGAGCTGGAGCAGTGCATCGATGCCAGTAATTATACCAGGAATCATATACCTGCGGATGACCCTTCACTGACTGATTCGCCACACCTCTGACTGTGGATCTTCAGCACTGTTCATGTAGTGATGTCCTTTACCCATAATCTACTGCATTAAAATAAAGCTGCAGTGTTTATATGCTACTCCAGTTGAGGGCCGCTCCAGAGACTGTGAGCTGCACGGCTGTCTAAGATCGCACAACAGATAAGGAGGAGCATCGAGAGTGTGACCCAAGGCTAGAAACTGGGAAATTTCTCAGAGCATGTAGATATCGCTGCGTGACACTGATTACTCTCAGGGGTTTGGTCCTTGGAAGAAACCCCCGACTTTTCAGCCACCACTGAAACGATGTCCTGCAATAGGCCCACCGGTATGATGTTGGCTGCTGCTGCCATAAGCCCCAACAGTCTCTTATAGAGAGATCCGGCTTTATCTTGCTCAATCTGGATAGGGTTGACCCTATGCATGTTCAGGATAGAGTGTAGTATTGTATTAGAATCCCATATCACCCCTAGAAAAATGTGTCCTCTGAACTGGAAAAAGCATACGTTTCCTCATGTGATTGAGAACAACATCTCAATGTTGAATTGCCAACTCCCAGGATTGGATTAGAATTAGCCAGTCATCCACCTCGTTTAGTACACGGATGCCCTGGAGGCACAAAGGTGTCATGCACTTCATGAAGGTGCGAGAGGATAAAGCTAGACTGAAGGGAAGAACTCAATATTGGTCTGTGTTGCCTCCAAACATGGACCTCAGGAACTTCCTGTGACTGGGCAATATTTCTATGTGGAAATATGTATCTTTTAGATTTATCACCACAGCCCAGTCCTCAACTGAATCTGTGGAGCTATAAGTTTGAAAATCAAAATCTTGAACCTGTATATTCAAAGAGTATGGTTCAGATGCCACAGATCTTAAATTGGCCGCATCCTCCGATCTTTTTTTGGCGGACAAAGAAATAATGGCTGTAAAAACCTCGCTCCCTCAGAGAAAGGGACACATGTTCAAGAACGATCTTACTTCTTGCGCTATCGGGCTCTGCTCTGTGCTGGAGTCAGTAACCTTTTTCTATGGTGGACAGAACTCATGGAGACACATTTGGCAGTAGTTTCCATGCCACCAGATGGTCTTTTAGTGATGTTAACTATTCCACATTCTGACCAGAGAAGACTGAAAACTTGGTATGACATTGGCTAGAGGAAGCCCTACAGTAATACTGGAGGCTAACTGGCCTATCAATATCAAGACCGCCAATACTTCCCTCTATGGCCCATCAGGGCTGCTCCTTCTTTGCCTGCTTGGCATTAATGATCATTCTCAGATCAGGCCTACCAGCAGGCTGTGGCCGTCTGATTCCTTTGGCTCTGCGCGGGGACAGGTGGGCTGTCACACTTCACACTTGCCTTCTGTGCCTCCCTCACACTAGTGGTAGACATGACGGGGAAGGAACTGGCTGAATGCCGCCATTTGCTGTTTCACCTCACAAAACTTGTCAGCGATGGCATTAACCATGTCACCGTACAGGCCAGAAGGTTCAACAGGGGCATCCAGCAGGGAGACCTTATCCTTCTCCCACATCCCTGACAGGTTGAGTCATAGGTGCCTCTACCCTGCAACCAAGCTACCCATTGAACAGCTGATATGACGGGTCATTTACTTGGTCGCCCAAAGCAACAAATCACTGCCTCAGGCCCAATTCCCTCCCTGCTGTTGAGTTCAATTAGCAGGTCTGCTTGGTAGGCCTGCAAACAGTGCCATTGTATGCAATGACACACAATTGAGACATGCTGCCACATAGGCTTTGCCAACCAATGCAGAGTTGGTCTTACATGGCTTGGATGGCAAAGCCAGCCCCCCTAAATTCCTTGCCATCGATGGAGAGAGGTAGGTCGCAAACACCTCCTCCACCTTCGGCATAGCCAAATACACATAATGTTTATTCCCCACGATGGCCGAATAATCTCAGGTCGTGTGGTTAGAAACACGACTGGTATGCTTCATGGCAAGCTTCTTTTGTACTTAGTAGAGCATCCTTTTGCTGTTATAACCTCCTGCAAATGAGATGCATAGCTTCTGGCAGCGTTCCTGAAGAATCTTAGCCCATTCCTTATGAGTAAGGGCCTCCAGTTCAGTAATATTCTTGGACTTGCTTGCTGAAACCACCTTCTTCAGATCCCACCAGAGAAGTCAGGTTACTGTGATGGCCGTGTAGAATCTTCCAGGACTTCTTATGCAACCAACCCTTGGTGGAATTTGAGGTATGCCTTGGATCATTGTCCAGCTGGAAGGTTCAATGACGCTCAAGCTTCAGCTTCCTCACAGAAGGTATGATGTTTTCTCCTAGGATTTCCTGACACTTCAATGAATCCATCTTGCCTTCAACACGCTACAAGTTTCCAATGCCGGAGGATTCAAAGCAGCCCCAGAACATCACAGAGCCACCACCATGCTTGACTGTGGACAGAGTGTTCTTTCTTCATTCTTATTTTTCCAGACATACCGCTGATCCGTCGTGCCGAAAATTTCCAGTTTTGTGTCATCACGCCACAGAATAAAATCCCAAAACTTCTGGTTTTTTGAACTTGACGAATTCTATTGTCCTTTTGGTTAGTAGTGGTGTACTGGCATGGCAACCTTCTGCATTTAGTACGTACCATACTGTGCTCACTGACACCTCAGTGCCTTATTATAAAAACACACAAAATGCCACAGGCACCGTTTTTTATAATAACGCAACTCACAAAATCATCTGACCGCTGCAGGACTATAAATAGGCGTGATTTCAAACAGACTTCAAATACTGGTCATGCATGAGGGCTCTTCTCACAGCGTGAAGCTCACGTGACATTGACTTCCCTTTGCAAGGGAACCTGATCTTTCTGGTTATAGCTTAATCTAATAGGTAGTCATGTGACCATGTTTTAGGCATGTGCTGATGATTTTTTATATTAATATTACATTATCACTATTGCAATAATGGATTCTCTCAGAAATATGAAGTTGTTTGCTGTTACATTCCACATGTAAGTCATGCATGCGCCATGATAGCGTGCATGTGGCTCGTGTCAGGGTTGAAGGATATTCACACAAACAAGAAATAAAAGATCACATACAAGCAAGAATGAAAGATTAGATCTGAGAGAGAAAAAATGTAGAGTAAGCGATAAGGTCTGTCTTGTGATCATCATGTGAAGTGTTACAAATGCATAATGCTTTTTTAAAAATCTGTATCGCATTGGCTCCATTCACACTGTACATAAATCTGTCGAATTAACAAAATCTGATTTTAGCAATATATTTATGCTTGCAATAGCAAAATATTAGACTAGTGATACTTCTAATTAGAACATTACCTAAATTCTGATGTTTCTTCTAGTTTACAGTATACTAGATTACTAAAACAAGAGATGACAGGCAGCAGGGCTACAGTTTTTATGCACTTCCACAACACATCAGCAGCAGCAACTGAGAAGGTGCACACGCAGTACATTTGTGGGTGTAATGAACATGAAAGCGGTGGATAATTTATGTTTTCATCCTTACATATTCCCAAAATGCTTTTGGAAGAGAAGGAGAAAATAAAAGTAGACAGACTAAAGCACACACTGTCCGAATCAAAGTACACATTTACACAAAAGGACAGAAATGGTTGCAACTTTTCTGTATTCAGTCTTTTGGTATACAGTACAGGGAACACGATGGTGTAGGAGGTAGCATTGCCACATGGAGTTTGAAATGTTCTCTATGTGTTTATGTGGGTTTCCTCCAGGAACATATCAGTAGGTGGACTGGCTCTGCTAAATTCCCCAAAGGTGCAAATGTGTGTGTACACTGGACTTTTCTCTCATGAAGGGTGTATTCATGTCGCCCAGTAATCCCGGGATAGGCTCCAGATACACTGTGCGCCTGACACTGAATGTTTCGTATCCAAGGGAAACATAATATGAACCCAGTAGATCATTATGGGTGTGAAACACTTAGAAATCATGAATGCAGCTGCCTATGAGCTGTGGATTATACCTTGAGATATGTAGCATTGCTCAACCCTAATTCGGGTGTCCCAAAAGTCTCCATACATCTCTCTCTCTCTCTCTCTCTCTCTCTCTATGTATATATATATACAGTGGTGTGAAAAAGTGTTTGCCCCCTTCCTCATTTCCTGTTCCTTTGCATGTTTGTCACACTTAAGTGTTTCGGAACATCAAACCAATTTAAACAATAGT
>JAFFST010000294.1:67164-77267 GCA_022414735.1 Noturus placidus | reverse complement strand
CATTCATACACTACGGACACTTTAGACACGCCAATCAGCCTACCATGCATGTCTTTGGACGGGAGGAGGAAACCGGAGTACATATATATAACGAATTTTATATGTTGCTTATATGAATGCCAAAGGCACATTCCTGATGTTTATTATTTATGCAATAACGAAACCCGAAACGCCTTTTTCACCTGACCCGAGATTAGTTTTCTCTTAGTAGCCTATGAGATGGCGCGTGTTCGTTTGCAAGACGCCAATGGCACCAAAACTACAGATTGGATGTATGGCTGATCGTGGATGATGTACATATTTGCCAGAACGTGTCCTTGATCGTAAGGGAAGACGGGCATTATTTCAAAGGGAACAATTATTAGAGAAAACGTCTGGTTCCACTGGGGCTCGAACCCAGGACCTTCTGCGTGTAAAGCAGACGTGATAACCACTACACTATGGAACCGATTGAGTAACGGTCTGATATACGGTCTGATATACGGTCTGATATAGAGTGACATTGCTACTGTTTATGAGGCTAGTGATACATTTGATCGTATTTTAATATTTAATCCGTGATTTATCCTCATATACTTCATATACACGCTAATGTTGTCCTACATGACCAGATATGTTTCCGCGGATATGTTTCCGAGAGCGCGAGCTCTGTTGCAGTTCCACGTGACTGTCAACTTCAGTGAAGTAAACATTAGTCCTCACTACAGAAGCGTAACGTCAAAGCTCCACTTTTGTCAAGAGATCGTAAACTGATATAGATATCGGTCATTGACATTGAGAACGGATTGAAGTTGCGGAAGGAATTCGAGGTTGTTGTTGTTGTTCTTTTCGTATCACGCTAATATAGGTGTTTGCTTGGGGCCTATTTCTAGTGAACGCACCACTGCAAGTTTTCTTCAAACTGCTTCAGTTTGCTTCAGTTTCATCCACTTCTTCACAATCGTACTAATCATGGGTAAAATGATTCACTTGACTCTTGCAAAGAGGTGAGACACGGGAGTTTCTGAGAACAAAGGATCAAAAGAGTGTAAAAAAGGACTAAGCATTCATTAATATGATCAGGACCAGTAATAGTCTATTTAAGCAACCATTAGGAATTTGGTTACACATGGAGGAAGCTGTTTACCTTTTCATCAAATTTAATACAAAAGGTTTCACAGTACAGGGCCACATGGACCCCCTCAGTGCAGATCATTTCATTAACATTATTAACATTATTATTATTATTATTATTATTATTATTATTATTATTATTATTATAGGCTACAGTAATATTTTTGCCTACTAACTGAAGCCACTCAGCTTTCTGTTCCTGAAGTTTTCACCTCCAGGAAACTTTGGGTCTAAGGCATGCTGAGATGTTTTAGGTTTAACATTTGGTTTAAACTGTTCAATATAAGTGACCTGTCAAATGGTTTAATAACTTTAAGAACTCTGTCCATCCATCCATCCATCCATCCATCCATCTTCAACCGCTCACTCCTTTTCAGGGTCACGGGGAGCCTATCCCAGGGAGCATCGGGCACAAGGCGGGGTACACCCTGGACAGGGTGCCAGTCCATCGCAGGGCACAATCACATACACACTCACATTCATACACTACGGACACTTTAGACACGCCAATCAGCCTACCATGCATGTCTTTGGACTTGGGGAGGAAACCGGAGAACCCGGAGGAAAATACAAAAACATCCATAATGCTGGGCATTATTTCTACTGCTTTTCACATGATATGAAATGTTTAGTTACCAGATTCAGATGCCCTTGTGGAACTGCGTCTGGAATTTGGTCTACTGCATAAATAATGTGAATACAGTAGGGTTTTTTCCCCTTCCATATCTTAATTATTCTTAACTTAGTTGAAGATGGATGGATGGATGGAAGTTTATATATTGTTGATATATTACAATTAATGTTAGTCCAACATTATTTATTGTTATCACAAAAAAAGACACACAACATAGAGTTAGTATATTCTACAGTATAATAGATACCCATAAATAAAGTTTAATAGACTACAAAACTTTATACTGTCTGCCTATCTGAGATGGTCTGATCTGAAATCAGCCCGGTTTTAAAGGTAGCCCACAACATGTGTACAATACATGGTACAACATGGGTATAATAGATACCCATAAATAAAGTTTAATAGACTACAAAACTTTATACTGTCTGCCTATCTGAGATGGTCTGATCTGAAATCAGCCCGGTTTTAAAGGTAGCCCACAACATGTGTACAATACATGGTACAACATGGGTATAATAGATACCCATAAATAAAGTTTAATAGACTACAAAACTTTATACTGTCTGCCTATCTGAGATGGTCTGATCTGAAATCAGCCCGGTTTTAAAGGTAGCCCACAACATGTGTACAAAACGCTGGATCCATTGAGCTCATCACTGGCCATTTAATAATATTTCAAAACAAACTGCCTCAGTGAAAGGGTTCTTTAACCGGACTATATGACCTGAACCATTTGAAACACTGAAAGAGAATGAACCATTTTATCAATGAGGACGAACCCGTGAGGTGGTTGTAACAGGACCCACGATCACGGCTTGCTGTAAATAAACGAATCGGGTTTATTCCATGAGCACCACTCACAGTGTACTGATACTCACCTGGATGGAATCGACAGGCTTTAGGACCCAGGAAGCGCGATGTTCTTCTCCAGCTGCTGCGGTCGAGAACTGGCGATGAGGGAAGATCGCGGCGAGAAGCCCAAAATTCACGCTGCTTTCGAATCCTTCTCCACATCTCTGCGTTAAACCGAGACGAGCGCCACAAGCACCGAGCTGCTTTCACGGTCTATCCGTCAGCACTTCCTGTTTAAAGGCGTAGAAAAGGCGTCCGGGCCGTTTAGGTAAGTGAGGTAAGGCAGGCGGCGCAGCACCATGCGATTAACAAAGGCGCTACTGGCGAGCGAGGGGCATTAAAGGGGGCACCGCGAAACGCCATGCATGGCTACGGGCAACTCCGGAAACTTTACAAGGCTGTGCAAGTATATGAAAGTCCCGATTTACTATAGCACAGGGTCTGTTATCTCCTAACTGCGACCAGAGCTTATCTGGCATTGCCTTGCAAAGTAGGGTCTGCCGTTAGGTTTCATATTTGCGTGCGGCTAATGATAGCTAATGGTCACTCATCTGCAGCCCTCGGTGGGTTGGGACACGCTGGGGTGTGTGTTTTTAGGCCTAGAGAAGCGATGCGCGCGACAGCCCGTGTTCAAAGCGGGGCAGGGTGTGCTTAATTAAGGCCACTTGATCGTGCTTTCGCGAGTACGGGAACGTTTGGCATAATCACAACCTGTCTGCATGGGAAGAAGGGCTCTGTTATGCTCATAACCTGTCTCATGTCCTCCTGTCCCGTATCCGCCTTCACCACCACCACCACACAGTTGTGCGCTTAAGCCACTAAATCAGGGTACTAATGGGAGATCCTTGTGTCTATCTGGAGGTCAGACAGGTCAGTACTGAGGGCTGTGTTTTGTGCCCAACTTTGGACACGAAGTGCAAAGAGATACAGACCTGCCGCTCGTTTTCCCAAACACTTCGGGGACGAGTCATCTCACTCCGAGGTGTCTCGGGTCCGAGTCATCTCAGGTCCGAGTCATCTTGCTCCAAGGCGTCTCAGGTCCGAATCATCTCAGGTCCGAGTCTTCTCGCTCCAAGGCGTCTCAGGTCCGAATCATCTCAGGTCCGAGTCATCTCGCTCCAAGGCGTCTCAGGTCCGAATCATCTCAGGTCCGAGTCTTCTCGCTCTGAGTCATCTCAGGTCCAAGTCATTTCACTCCGAGGCATCTCAGGTCCGAGTCATCTCGCTCCAAGGCGTCTCAGGTCCGAGTCATCTCGCTCCAAGGCGTCTCAGGTCCGAATCATCTCAGGTCCAAGTCATCTCAGGTCTGAGTCATCTTGCTCCGAGGCGTCTCAGTTTCGAATCATCTCAGGTCCGAGTCATCTCGCTCCAAGGCGTCTCAGGTCCGAGTCATCTCGCTCCGAGGCGTCTCAGTTTCGAATCATCTCAGGTCCGAGTCATCTCGCTCCAAGGCGTCTCAGGTCCGAATCATCTCAGGTCCGGGTCTTCTCGCTCCGAGTCATCTCAGGTCCAAGTCATTTCACTCCGAGGCGTCTCAGGTCTGAGTTATCTTGCTCCAAGGTGTCTCAGGTCCGAGTCATCTCGCTCCAAGGCGTCTCCGGTCCGAATCATCTCAGGTCCGAGTCATCTCGGTCCGAGGCGTCTCAGTTTCGAATCATCTCAGGTCCGAGTCTTCTCGCTCTGAGTCATTTCAGGTCCAAATCATCTCACTCCTAGGTGTCTCAGGTCCGAGTCATCTCACTCCAAGTCATCTAAGGTCCGAATCATCTCAGGTCTGTGTCTTCTCGCTCTGAGTCATTTCAGGTACAAATCATCTCACTCCTAGGTGTCTCAGGTCCGAGTCATCTCACTCCAAGTCATCTAAGGTCCGAATCATCTCAGGTCTGTGTCTTCTCGCTCTGAGTCATTTCAGGTACAAATCATCTCACTCCTAGGTGTCTCAGGTCCGAGTCATCTCACTCCAAGTCATCTAAGGTCCGAATCATCTCAGGTCTGTGTCTTCTCACTCTGAGTCATCTCAGGTCCGAATCATCTCACTGCGAGGCGTCTCAGGTCCGAGTCGCCTCACTACGAGCCGTCTCAGTTCCGCGTCATCTCATGTCCGAGTCGTCTCACTGCGAGCCATCTCGGGTCCGAGTCATCTCAGTTCCACGTCATCTCACGTCCGAGCCATCTCACTCTGTGTCACCTCAGGTCCGACTCACCTCAGGTCCGACTCATCTCACTCTGAGTCACCTCAGGTCCGACTCATCTCACTCCGACTCATCTCAGGTCAGGCTCATCTCACTCCGACTCATCTCAGGTCCGAATGTGCTGTAGTGAGCTACAGACTGGTCAAACACTCTCAGCTCAGAAGTGGGAAAGGTTGGAGTCTTAAAACGCAGCTTTCTCATCTCTGCCGTTATTAAACCTGTGTGTTCAGCAGTACATTTTACTGCCTGTATTATACAGTGCACTTGTTTGCACTATTATGTCTCAGCTATATGTGTATTATCTGCAGATTATTTATTTCGGTGGAATGCAATTCCTCGCACTCTGTGTTAATAAATATATATATATATATATATATATATATATATATATATATATATATATGTGTGTTTAAGTCGGAAGTCTGCCTTGAACTGTGCATATTCACATACGACCTGTTTTTTCTGTGGCTGGGGTCACACATTTGTGTTTGTGAGCTTAAGGAAGATAAATAGCTTATCGTCTCAAAGAACTTACACTGTCTGCCATTTCAGCTAGCTAGCACAGCAATGCTTCCCATACTGATATATTTTGTTGAAAACACACATATACACCATCAATTATACAGCGGCCATATGCAGATGTTTATAGCATGTGTTTATTTAGTTCATTCACACCGATCATAGTGTTCAAATATTTTGGTGTTCAAGGTGTCTCAATTTGGGCAAGTCTGTCCTTGGCACATCAGACCCCCTGACTGATTATTATGTACATAGTCATTTGCTTGTCATCAGGAATATGTCAGTGCTGAACACAGCTACTGGAGGTTCTAGGGCTAATTCCTGACACGTGCTGTGGTCTGTTATTGTGGATTTTAAAGAAAAAAGGTTTATAAGTTACGAGTATGTCATGGTGGCTCATTTTAAAGAAAAAAGGTTTATGAGGTTTAACCATGAGCTTGGGTTACTGTCTATATGCAGTTTTGCAGGTTCTCCCTGTATTTGTGTTGTGTTTCCGGTTCTCTGGTTTCCTCCCACCTCTCAAAAACATGCTAGTTGGTGGAATGGTAATTCCAAATTGCACCTAGGTGTGAGTGAGTATGCAAATGTATGTGTGTGTGTGTGTGTGTGTGTGTTGCCCTGTGGTTGACTGACATCCAGTCCAGGGTTCATCCCAGAATTAAATGATTACTGACAATGAATGAATGAAAAGTTATAAATGTTAAAACCATGTGCAAGAAAACAAGACTTTTTCTGGTGTTTGGCCCTTAATCGTGCTGCCCCTGCAAACATAAAAGCTTCATTGAGCAGTGCATTCAGCACCCTGTTATAGTTATGGTTGTAAAGTCACACTGTCCAAATGATGCAGTCTGTGTGAAGATGAAAGGAAAAGGGATGCATGACCAGGAAGAGTTAGGATGTAACTGACAGCCTGACTATTATATAAGGACAGAATGCACACTTGAATAATAAGGGTTGCTTATTAACTTCTTATGTTTTGAAAAGTTTAACTACTAAGTCTCTTCACCAGTTATGATTGCTTTTAATAAGAATTGTATCATGTCATTAAGCCATTCGACATGATTTTAATTCAATAAATGCTGTAAACTGAGCTAGGCTATATATTGAAATATTTTTGGAAATAAAGAACCCTTTAAAGTATTTCTCCTATCATATGCACCTCCCAATATAGTGTGTTACTTTTCTATTTCATTAGTTACAGAAATTAGCTAAACACAGTTTGCCTGAAGCATAACACAGTCTATGATATTGTCAATCATCTCAGCTTTTTCCTGAGGTGAAAATGTGAAAATAGTTGGCACATATGATGAGAGTGACCTGCCATTGTATTCATCTGACCCCCAGACTCAGATTATATAAGTTTATATACCATGCCTTTTTTTTTACTTTTAAAATGGATAATATTTGTGTTATTAGGTGTCCCCTTGTGAACTGCTAATAACCAGCAATGATAAGACGATATAAGAATATAGTGTACACATAATTTAGAGGATATCTCGTGATATTGTGTGTCACATACTGTTAAGTCTGTTGCAAGCAGGAGTGGGAAAAAGAATTGAAGAGGTGTTTGCTGATTTTGTACGTCTGCATGCGAAGTTGTGAACTAACATTAATACTCCAACTCATCAACAGTTTCTACACAGTTGCCAAACTGTCAACCAAGCGATCAACATCTTTAACATATAGAGTAACCTCTGTATTATTTTGTAGATTTGTGCATAGACCATAAATAGACAGCATTCTTTTGTTGTTAGAACAAGGCCTTGTATTTGTAATGTTCACTAATGGTGATGCAGAATTATGGACCATTTGTGAGGTTCTAACACTGGTTATAGGAACTGGAAGAGACCTTTTTCACATGAAGTTAGTAACTGCACATTTAATTCTGAACGAAATGACCATACTGATCGTAATATGGTTATATGGTTTAGATGATATACAACCTGACAATATATCTGACACACAGCTTTCATTCTAATGAACTCCTTGAGCTCGTGTGCCTTATATAATAATAAAGCCATGCGCAGGTATATAAATAATTAGATAACCCAACTAATTAAGCCTTTTATGTATTTAATTGGCATGTTACACATTACATCATAAAACCTCTTCCCACCCGATTCCACAAGTGTTTTTGAAAAACCTGTTGTAGGATGAGAAGAATTTGGCCATGAGGCTCTAACATCTAGATGTCGATATGGGGTTTCTGCATTTCAGGTTACATCTGCTCGTAATAACTTTAAGGACGACGGCTGCATGGTCGTAGTTTTTTGTGGAGGAACAAGTGGATAAAAGTTGTTTTGTTTAGAGATGTTCGCCAGCCTATAAAATAATACAGACAATAGCCCAGACATTGAACATGTCTATCCTCTCATGGTGGTTGCTATTTTGTCTGTCGTGTGTAGAACTCTTTGGCACAGTGAGGTGGAGTGTTTGTTAGTTCACAGTGCAGAGACAGACACACAATCAACCAGCACCTCAACTCCTCTTTCTTCTTTTTCTCTTCTTCTTCTTCTTCTTCTTCTTCTTCTTCTTCTTCTTCTTCTTCTTCTTCTTCTTCCCGCCTGCGGTCAACAGACTTCACAAACCGTGGCCCGCAATTTCGTGAGATTTCCTTTATATGATGTGCACGGCTTGCTGGAAGTGTAGTGTATTCGTAATTAATAATTCGTAATTCGCATTATAGTTCGTAATTCGCATATTTACACTTTGTTACTTGGGGAAGGGTTTTGGTCCCCCCCCCCTTTTTTTTCTTCTCTTCAGTTTAGCGCACCGTTGCGATCCCCTTTCCCCTTGAGCGGCTGGACTCACGCGTTGCATGCCGGTACCTGCAGTCCTTGCTCCTCCCTTCATGGAGTCGACAGCGCCTGGGTGGGGGTTTCGTGTACTACAACTCCCATACTCCCTCTCTCTCTCTCTCTCCCACCAGACCAGAGCCTGTGAGCTACAGCACGGCTTGTCTTGACGAAACCCCCTCCCACCTCCACCTCCTCCACCACCACGGACTTTCGGAACCGAAAATCGTCGAGCTTAGTGAATTGCTACCAACGGGATTCAAATCCTTCCCCCTCGATGCAGCCATAGCTCCTTTCCTGTGGGTCCAGCGGGTTGGTGTTTGTTTGTACTGTTTGACATGGTTATCTGGCTCGATAATTACCTCTGGGAATGATTGAGTGGACAGAGACATCGGGTCTGGGCTGTGTTGTGTTGTGTTGTGTTGTGTTGTGTTGTATGTGTGTGTGTGTGTGTGTGTGTGTGTGTGTCCGAACACCGCGGATACCGGATTGCTCCGATGTGGGACGAATGGAAGACCGTAATCGGGGAGATTTCCGTGCGATGACACGGTTTGTCGTTCACAGTGTAATATCCAGATCGATAGTTGCTTCGAGGAGACTTTAGTGCGCAGGGATCTGAGCGTTGCAGCTTCACTATATAGAGCACAGAGCTGAGTAAGGACACTCGGTGGAGAACTCGGACTAACACACGGGAAGGCTTTCAGCAGCCATTGGAGGGTGAATGTGGAGAGTTAGCCCAAAGTCTGATGTTTCCTCATGTGGGTGATCTCAGCCTCGCAGTGCTGTCTGGTTTCCTCTCTGCGATGAGATGAGGAAGGTGTTGTATTTGGACCACACACACACACACACACACACACACACACACACACACACACACACTCGTGGTCAGATAGAGACGTGGTCAGGATTCTTCAGAGGTTTTATTTGATTGATGATGGTGAGGATTAATGTCCATGGGAAAGGACGTGTGGGTTGTTGTTGTTGTTGTTGTTGTTGTTTGTTTTCTCGGATCGTTCCCGGTTCTGAAGAACTACATGCCATGTGTTTGTGAGCCTCAGCCCGTTGAGTGGTGTGCGGATCTCGGGCACTTTGTTTCATCTACTGGCCTCGTTTTAAACAGAACATCTCCACCTGAGAATCACAGGGTCGGTCTGGATTGTGTGATCGTTCACCAGGCTCGGTCAGAGCGAGTCCGAGTTTTAATAACAAACAACAACAACAAACAAACAAATCGGCGGAAAATCCTTAGTGTGTTTATCATGGGGGAAATCGGACGTGTCTATACGACATTCGGTTTCAATCCCGCATCCCTTATCCTTGTAGCGTCTCCTTTGTGTGTGTGTGTGTGTGTGTGTGAGAGAGAGACAGAGCTCGAGCTCTGGGCTGCGCTGCCGACACACCGGGACAGAGTGGACTCAGGAGTATTAAGGAGGTTGGATTTCTCTGTCCTGTCTTTTCCACCTCTGTCCATCAGACCCTAATAAACAGCGACCCGAGACCGGGATCTCGCTTCACCCCAGCGGACCGACTCATGGGATTAGTCTGCAGCTTTGTTTAGCGTGATCAGATCGGGTATGTGAGTGAAAGTAACGCGCTCCGGGGATCAGTAGAGCACCGAAACCGCCGATGAGGAAGGAGACCTCGCGTGAGCCGGTAAAGTTTACGCGCAGACCCGGTTCCTGTCCGTTGCACAGAGTCTCCCGAGCCCCGTGCACACAGACAGATGTGTGTGGGACTAAGGGGCTGCTCGTGTCTGTGCAGAGCTGCTTTTGATCACGTGCACGTGTCGTGTTCGGTGGTGTTGTTATTCGAGTGATTGTATTTCAGGTTGATTTTTAGAGAAATGATTTCCTGTGCTAGTTCTCACATTATCCACGGTTAATGCTGATGTACTGTAAATAACACCTATAGAATTGACTATACAGTTAATAAGTCACATTTAGTCCATCCAGAACTCGGGTTTGGATGTCCTACTATATATAGGTGTGTGTGTGTGTG
>JAFFST010000294.1:44242-67144 GCA_022414735.1 Noturus placidus | reverse complement strand
GTTTATTGGATGAAGCCAAGTTTCATCCTGCCTTCATCTTTCTTTCATTGTACCATGGCTTGTTGTAGCAATTTTTGACCTAGCTTTTTGAGGCTAGGAGACGGACATCATTCCTCTAACATGTATTCGTATCCTTTGAAGGCTCTAGACACAACTCATGCGTTGTTGTATTCATCAAAATAATACTATTTACTTATTGTAATACTCATCATGCTTCACAATACTTGGTGTCCTCAGGGAATTTCCCAGGATTCTAACTAAGTGTTGTTTGAAATTTGCTAGAATTGGCCGTTCTAGATTAAGCGGGACATGATCATGCTGATATTGGACTATACCTGGGACCAATGTAAATAGTGTGTGCCACTATCGAGCTTAATCAGAAATATTTACATTAATACAAACCTGGAGCAAATCTTTTATTGGCTGATTTTTGAGAAAATCTTTCTTAATTTTTCTTTAAAATGTTTATAATTATTTTGAACATGAATCAGTTATGTAAAATTCATTCATTCATCTACCTTCAGAAGTAAGCTGAAACATACCGGTAAAATGCCTGCCGATAGCAGCCGTATCTGCAAGACTATCATACAAGGCCAAAGCAGTTTGGTTTAAAGCTTTTTGATCATGTCCACTCTGAAGGAGTACAGAAAAAAGGTCACACTGTCAGGGAAAAAAATGGAGTGAAAGTTTCATTGAAAGGATTTCTGATATGAAGAAAAAAAAGTTTTTCCACCTAATTGACCTGTTTCTAATTCTAACACCTTGTAGCTGCTCCATAATTTAGAAGATTATACTACAACACGTCTGAGGTTCACTGAAACCGGGTGCCCCGCCACGTCATTTCCCACAATGCATCCACCGAGTGAATACAGGCACTTGCTTCTCTTTGGGTCTAAATATCAGGTTAAGCACATATAGCTTAAATATAAATTTTATCTGTATTGAAGACTTTAACAGACCCTCACCATCAGCATTTAAAAGGCCAGATTAAGACTTGCTGTTCAGGTGACTTGACTTGAAACTAATACTTGCTTTCCAGTAATGGACAGACATCAGTAGAGATATTGACTTTATTATAGAAATATTTGGTTATTATTTTACAGACTTTGTTATATGACACCATCTATAATAAATATATTTATTCCATCTTGAGTCTCAGTTTAAAGGAAATTGTGACATCGTTTGTAAGGAACCTCACTAACAGGAAGTTTCCAACCTGCTCCTTAGTGCTGATTCTTACATTACATACTAAAAGCATAAGCAAGAGCTAAGCAAAAGGTTTACGCAACTCCTGGCTTGACTTATAGTGCCCTTGATTGTAAAGTTTGTTATGGAAAAATAATTATGCAAAAGATTCTTAAATGCATATTATATCCAATAATGTCTGGTTTATGTATTCCTGAATTAAATATTTAAACATTAAAGTTAAACGTGCTGATTTCTAATCTGTAACACAACTGGGGTTTTTTTGTCCGTTGTTTGGCCCTCTGTTCTCTGAAATCAGGTTAGTTGGGGTTTTTTAAGTTCTCAAATCACTGCTTTCTTCACTTAGAAATGTTTGTTTGAAGTTTATAGTTTGGTAATGAAACCTCGGTAATGAAAATAACAACAAAAAAATAATTTCAAAAGGTTCGACTGAGAAGGCACTGTGGATATATTTTATACATTTAGGCATTGTGTTTTTCCTGGCATTCTGGTGGACACAATTTCTGTAGCTGTAAGAGAACATCCGTTCACTGTAGTTAAGATAGAATAGATTTCAGATATTTAAATTTTTATGTCATAGCTTAAAAGATTTTAGGTAGCCAAGCTATATTATTTTGAAAATGGCATCATGTATGATTTACAGTATTTTTTACTTAGTGGCAAGAATTTGAATGTGAATAAAATGTAAAGTTTCTAACTAATTTTTTTTTTACTTAAATAATTGTCTATTATCAAAATTACAAATATCAGCAGCTTGTAATTTCTCAACACTGAGTTTATATGTTTGGTTTCATAAACCTTGTTTAGATTAAAGTACAGACAATTTTTAAATGGTGTAAATTTGGAAGGTTTTATTTATGCAATGCACTGTGTACCTTGTTGTCTCTTATGGGCATGTTTTTGTTCTTGGTTAGTGCTGCATTGACTGGTCTGAATATTTGAATAACTATATTTGAATAATTTAATCTTTTGAATTGATGCCAGATTTTGTCTTTGTCTGATTTTTTTCCTTGTATCAATAGCTTTTTGCAATATATAGAAGAAATTCTTGTAAACGTACATCTGTGGACACACTCAAAGGAATGCTGTGTTGAAAACAAATACGCCTATGCAGGTGATCATATGTGATATTAGAAGACTGCTTATCTTAATACTTGTTTAGTTTTACATAAGATTTTGATTTCCCAAATTTTCTTATTTGACCAGGTGGATCCCTCACCAATGAATGTAGGGGATGGAGGCACAGTGAGCAAAGAGAGCAGTGCCTTTACACAGCTGTCAGAGAGCATGGTGGGGAATCCACAGCAGACACTGCCTCCTGAACTCAGAGGAGACGTGCCTCACGGACAGCAGAACAAGCTGAGGACATCTACGGACTGCAAAATGCCTGGCGTCTGCTCAGATGCCAGCAAGGCTAACAAGACCAGCAATTCAAACCATTGTCCAGAAGTCCCTCCTTCCCATCTCCGCAACAATGCGGTGTTCAGCACTGATTCTTTTAGCACGCCATTAACCGATAGGACAGAAGTCCCCAAAGCCCAGCCTGAAGGTGCTGCTGCTGCCTACCCGACTCAGCACTGGCCTTGTGGTAAAAATGTTGACTCAGACGACTTGATGAGCTTGGTTCAAAATAGTGTGACCCAAAATAAGAAAGCTGCTCATAGCACTGGGCCTACCCAACCAGTTATCAGCCTTTCCCCAGGATTTCAATGCTCAAACCTCTTTAAACCAGGCCAACCTGTTGCTTACCTTCCATCTGCAAACTTTGCTTCTTCTCTTTGCAAGATCACCTTGCCTCCAGGATTGGGCCAGATTGCCGCTCTGAGAGAAGCCACGGCTAGTCAGTTTCAAAAGGACTGTCCAGTGCCTTGTTCTGGCTCAAGTACGACTACAAGGCTCAAAACATACCCTTATCAGTTTTCTGTGGGTCAAGGCGTTGCTGAGAAGAAACCACTGTCATCCGCAGCTAAAGGCCGAGGTGAACATGTTCCTAATGCAAAGGGCCGCAAAGGTGTAGGAGAGCACAAATCAACAATTTCCTCTGCTGTTAGCCCAGCTATTGCTCTCCCAGCGCAACAGGCCACACAAGCCTCAGCCCCACTGACTCATTATACTATCTCTCCCACTGCTGCCATCTGCTGTAGCTCAGCACTGGCCAACATTACCACACAGAGCAGGCTTCTAAGCCTCGTAGAGAAATGTCCTCCATACAGAGGAATCGAAAAGACTTCTGTGGCATATTTGAAGCCGAAGGCTACATCATCTACTGAGGAACACAATGCTCTGTGTCCTCCAGAGGCCAGAGATGTACCTCTTGATTTATCTTCAAAATCAAAGCGGCAAAAAAGCATTAAGGATGCTCAAAATAGCCCGACTGCCACAAATGAGCAAAGCTTATTTGAGCCTCATCAAAAGAATTCCCATGCCTCCAAAAGGCCTCAGACTTCCACTTTTGTTTCTGCCTCTACTTACCCCATTCTACCAGACACCCAACGAAATGGCTCGGCCCAGAGATCCACTTCAAAACTCAGCAATCACAATTTGGAACCCAGTGCATCATTTGGCAAAGGCTCATCTCAAGGTTCCTTAAACAACCTCCCAGGAACATATGTAGGTGTAGCAAGCCCAATACTAGCCTCTACCTTGCGCAGCAAGGATGGGAAAAGTGCTGCTTTTGTTGAAGATGTTCAGATATTTGCTAAGCAAGAGACCATTTCGATTATTGATCAAGGTGAACAGTTAGCCTCCAGAGGGAAGAAGACACCTTTCACAATAAAAGGTGATCGGCAAAATAAAGGTGGTAAGCAATCTGGTAGTACTTCTGCTAGTACTACCTCCCCTGGAATGCAAGAGACTTCATCCAAGCCACTATTTACTTCTCCAACCTCACAATCCCCTAGGACTTCAGGTGGAAAAGCAGGGATTCCATATACACCTCCAGGTAAACCCTTGTGGCACCAACCACTTTTTCAGGGGATGTCTTTACAGAAGCGACCAGCTCAGAGCCAAGCCCCGACTAAGGTCAAAGGCAACCTGAGTTCCGATGGCCCATTGTTCCCAAAATGTGAACTAAGCCCCACTAATGTAAAGGAAGAAAAATGGGAGAAAACCCATTCACCTCTATCCAACCTGGAGTCGATAGTGAAGCAGAAAGCTCTTGAGACCACTGCACTGACTGGTGAAACTTATTGTAATCTGTCAACTGGGGGACCCAGGAAGCCTGAGGTGGTGAACTTACTCAGCAGGTCTCAGAACCCTCCAGTGCAACAACCTGTGGCCACTGGCTTTACACCCTGTGGAACTTCAGAGCTGCAGGACTGTAGCAAGACAGGTAGCAATTCACCTTTTACAGATGCAACAGTGGACAGTAGGCAAGAGGTGACAACTGTTTTTGTGCCCAAAGAGAAGTGCCATGACAAACAGGCAAAACAATTAGAAAATTTCACAGGCCAGAAATCAGAGCTTAGCACGCCTAAGAAAAGATGTGCATCCAATATTAAAGCTGGCAAGAAGGACAGCAAGCTGGCTCCAGATCCAGAGGAGAAAGCAAGAGAAGACCCTGCAGTGCAAAGAGAACTTGCTCCTAATTCAGAGGTCGAGAACATATCCATCCCTCAGCACCAGACTACAATAGAGGCGGAAAGAGAGAAAAAAATGAATGGTGGTAAAAAAGATGGTGTTTCCAAAGGAAAAATACCTGTCACCAAACAGAAGAAACCAAGGAAGAAGGAGAAGACCTCTCCTGAAACGTTAAAAAAGACTGCACCACTGAAGAAAAAACCTCGTATGAAGGAAAGTGCTACAGTAGTTCAAGTCCATACCTCTAAAAAAGTAAGATATATTTATATAGGTAAGCTATATGTTGAACTGTGGGAATGTTGAATTTCATATTTTTTCTTAAAGGAAAGCGAAACACATTAAATATGTTTATATTGGAATATTTCAGATGTGTTTAGCAAAAAAAAAATACATTGTTGGTTGCTCTTATTTTCATTATTCCTGGTTAGTGGTTTTCTGTGCAGTTATAATGGTGTGTAATAGGATAAAAAAAATTAAGGATCTCAAATGTAAGGAATAATGTTCAGATTTTGCTCTTAGCTCTGGAAAGAAAGAGCAAGAGCTTCTTTTGTGACTTGCCATTTTTCAGTGACAATGTCATATTAATGAGAAGTAGAATTAGTGGGGACAGCAAACTCAAGTTCTGGAATAAAATGCAGATATATGATTCAGTTGTGCTGAGTTACAGCAGAGACTCAGTTCGGCTAATTAGCGATCAAAGAGATGACAAGCTTGACGGTGTTGACAGCGGTATTAGCATGTAAGTTGACGCTTTGGAACCTTATTTGTTTGAGCAGAATGTACAGATAAGAAGCTGAGAGGGCTGGACAATCTAAAAGACTAAAGTACTGCTGCATCAGTCAAAAAAGTCAACTCAGAATTTAATCATAAAATAAATCTACAAAATCAAAAAATATATTATATGTTAAATATTGTTGGGGAAAATGTCTTTGAGGGTGGATTTTTCCTTTAACAAAATAATAGCAGACATTTAACTATCAATAACAGCACTTTTACTTAAACCAACTTGTATTAGAGGAGAGAAGGTAGCATTTTGACATGTGTGTGTTTTGCAGCAGAAGAAGGGTACCTCATCTACTGCAGAAAAGAGCCCACTGAAGGAGCGCCGGCTGAAGGAGAGCAGATGTCCAATCGCTGAAGGTGGGACTAAGATTCACAAAAGAAAAAGTGCTCTGATTAAAACTGAACAACCTATCTGCAGCAAACCAGGTAATTAATTTGTTTTTTTGTTACAGTGAATGGAAGTAAGTGTTCAGACACTTTTGTTTTAGTTATTTAATATACTTCCAATGTATATACCTTTTTCGGCGGGCGCACGGTGGCTTAGTGGTTAGCACGTCCGCCTCACACCTCCAGGGTCCGGGGTTCGAGTCCCGCCAGGGTCATGTGTGTGCGGAGTTTGCATGTTCTCCCCGTGCGTCGGGGGTTTCCTCCGGGTTCTCCGGTTTCCTCCCCCAGTCCAAAGACATGCATGGTAGGCTGATTGGTGTGTCTAAAGTGTCCGTAGTGTGTTTGTGCCCTGCGATGGACTGGCACCCTGTCCAGGGTGTACCCCGCCTTGTGCCCGATGCTCCATGGGATAGGCTCCAGGTTCCCCGTGACCCTGAAAAGGAGTAAGCGGTTGAAGATGGATGGATGGATGTATATACTTTTTTCAAATTTACAAACATAATGTCTTTGGTCTTTGCACTTATAGATATGAACAAAAATATGTATTCATAAGCATAAATCAGGATAGGGTTTAAAAAAACTAAATTGATTCAGGGAAAAGTATTTGCGCGCGCACACACACCCACACACACAGACCCCTCCAAAAGTATTGGAACAATGACAATTCTATTGTTTTTATCTATACCCTGAAGACATTTGTGTTTCAGATAAAAAAAAGTTAATATGAACTGATAGATGAGAATCTCAGCTTTCATAACGTGATATTTATGTCCATATGTGTTAAACAACTTAGAACATGGCAACTTTGGTGACACCGCACAATTTTTAAGTGAGCAAAAGTATTGGAACAGATAGTCTTTAAAGTAAATTACACTTAATATTTGGTTGCATAAACCTTGCTTGTAATAACTGTATCCAGCTAGTGACCCCCTGACATCCTCAAACTGTTGCACCAACTGTTGCATTCTTCTTTTGCATTTCCTTCAGTTTCCTCTTCAGAAGGTGAAATTCATGCTCAGTTGGGTTAAGGTCTGGTGATTGATTTCTTCCACTTTCTTTTTTTTTTACCCACTTTACAGAAAGTTCTTTCTGGTGTTGGCAGTGTGTTTTAGATCATTATCTTGCTGCACAATGAAATTTCTCTCAATTAGATTAGATGACTTTCTCTGTAAATTGTCAGAAAGAATGTTTCAGTAGACTTCTGAATTCATTCTGCTGCTACCATTATCAGTTACATCATCAATAAAGATTAGTGAGCTTGTTCCAGAAGCAACCATACAAGCCTAATTGATGACACTACCTCCACCATGTTTCACATCTGAGCTTGTTTGTTTTGGATCATGAGCAGATCCTTTCTTTCTCATCACTTTGGTAGAGGTTCATCTTGGTTCCAAAACTTTTGTGGCTCCAGCTTCAAAATGGCTTGCTTTTCTCTGATAGACAGCACTCTGGTCTTTATGTTGGTTTATCTTTTTTTAACAACAAATGCAGTTTTGACAGGTGAATCCCAGAGCTGAAACCAAGGGCAGACACTTTGAGCTATTAATTGTTTAAACAATCAATCTAACAGGGCACACCTAGGCAATATGAAACACCAGTCAGTCCATAGTCATTTTCCAGTATTTTTTATTACTTGAAAAATGGGTGGGTTTAAACAAAAGGTGCCATGTTCTAAGTTCTTTAACACATCTAGATGTGAATATCAGGAAATGAAATCTGAAAATCTGATCTGTAGTCTTATATTCATGTTTTGATCTCAAATCTAAATGTATTCAGTGTACAGCAAAAAGAAATGACTTGGCCGAGCTGTTCCAATGCTTTTGGAGGTGACTCTATGTAAAGGTTACATAAAAATAAATCAAGTTCTAGATATAAATGCTGCAAAAAATGCTCTTGTGCAAATTGTACCTGGTGTCATTATAAAAGTCGTTGCCACTGGATGGAGCTCTCATCTACTCCAAATCCAGACTGCTAGGACAAAGGCTCTTCAAAGCCAAACAGATTACATATAAACCAATAATTGTCTCTTTAAGAATGTCTGTTGTTACCCAGATGAGGATGGGTTCCCTTCTGAGTCTGGTTCCTCTCAAGGTTTCTTCCTCTTAAACATCTTAGGGAGTTTCTCCTTGCCATTGTCGCCACTCACTGTCTTGCTCAGTTGGGATAATTTCTTACTTTTACTGTGTGTGTACTGTGTTTTTATTCCTGTAAAGCTGCTTTGAGACAATGTCTATTGTAAAAAGCGCTATACAAATTGAATTGAATTTAACACAACAAGCAGCAATCGGGTGACAGTGAAGAAACTTCTTACAGTTCTCAACATTATTAAACAATGAGAACATGGAGAACAATAAGAATTGAACTGCACAACAAGAATCTCCATTCCTACAGTCCATGCAAAACTCCTCTGCTAAAAACAAAGCACAGTGATGCACTTAGACAAATCAGAATTCTTTTGGAACAGTATACTCTGGTCAGGCCAAACAAAAATAGAACTCTGGTAATAATTCAGCTTGTCATTTTTGGAGAAAGAGGATGCACATATGATCTCATGTACACCGTACCCACTGTGAAGTTTACAAGATAGCAGCCAACCTCGCTGGCGCCGTCACGACTGCTATGATCACACTTTTATTTTTTGCACTTTCCATTACTTTAACTTACTTTTCTCTTCACCACGGCTACTATCAGTTACAACAGAAATAAAAATTGGTTTACAATCCTCTAACCCATTGCTGTTTTTAACACCGGATCCATGTTGGTTGAACGAGATCCTAAGAATGGACACGACCTGAACGGCGTCCCCAAGGGAAACGAGTAGACGTCAGCTGAGGGCTCGTTCACACACCATGCTCCCTTGCCTAGCATCCTATTAGCCAACGTCCAGTCTCTGGACAATAAGCTTGATGACCTCAGGGCCAGGGTTAAGTTCCAGAGGGAGTACTCTGCTTCACAGAGACTGAATCCAGCAGTACCGGACTACACCATCCATCCAGTCGAGTTCTCAATTTACCGCATGGACAGGACAATGGAGTTGAGGAAGTCAAGGGGAGGTAGAGTGTGTCTGATGGCAAACAGCAGCTGGTGTGACAGCACGACCATTGTTCCTTTCACATGCTCCTGCACACCCAACCTGGAGCTCCTGACCATAAAATGTTGCCATTTCTACCTTCCTCTGGAATTTACCTTGGTCATAGTCAGTGTTGTTTATATTCCACCTCGGGCAGACATGAACACTTCCTTATGTGATCTACATGAGACTCTCATTCAACACCAATATACTGCTCTCATTCTGGCGGGGGACTGTAACAGCACCAACTTCTTGACCATTGTTACACTCCGTTCAAAGACTCCTCTGTTTGGGAAAGCGTACCATGCCACCATCTTCCTCATGCCTAGATACAAACAAATTCTGAAACAGGAAGCTCCAGTTCAGAGATCAGAGATCACTTTCATCATCTTGGAGTACAATGTGTAGAAGGCTTTCAGGAGAGAAAACAGCAAGAAGGCAGCAGGACCAGATCACATCTCAAGTCAGGTCCTTTGAGCCTTCATTGACCAGTGTTCATGGATAAATTCAACCTTTCCCCACCAAGGTATGCTTCAAACAGTTCATTATTGTTCCTGTCCTGAAGAAACCCCAGCCTGCCTGCTTCAACAAATATTGCCTGTAGTCCTGACCTCAGATTTGATGAAGTTATTTGAAAGGCTGATCAGGCACTTCCTCTTCATTACCTGACAACATGGACCCATTACAATTTACATACCGCCTCTACTAAAGACCCCATAGCACACTTCCTACACACAGCCCTGAACCATCTGGACACCAGGAAGGGAAATTATGTTAAAATGCTCTTTGTTGACTAACAAAAGTTTAACACTATAATTCCCTCCAAACTCTCCTTCAAGTTGGAGGACCTGGGACCCATCTCTTTCAGCAAGTTTTCCAATTTCCTGACGGACAAACCGCAAGCAGTATGGGTGGGCAGACATATCTCACCCTCTCTTACCCTCAGCACTGGAGCCCTCCAAACTCGTTTCTTGAGCCCCCTGCTGTACTCATTGTACACTTATTACTGTGTGGCCACTTGCAATTCTACCACCATTGTCAAGTTTGCAGATGACACAGTTGTGGTTGGCCTGGTATCTGATAACGACGAAAAGGCCTACCTGGAGGAGATTCATACTCCTCTCCACTCCACCAATAGCTGATGTGTGGTGGGCGTTCTGGTGCACTTTGGCTGCCGTCGCATCATCCAGGTGGATGCTCCACACTGGTGGTGGTGGTTTGAGGAGATTTCCCCCACTCAATGTAAAATGCGCTTTGAGAGCCTAGAAAAGTGCTATATAAACCTAAGGAATTATAATTACTAATTATTATTAAAAGCCTGGAGAACTGGTGCCAGGAGGATGTCAGCAAGACAAAATAGTCGATTGTGATGTTCAGCTCGAAACAGGAGAGGTGCTACCACCCACTTCCACCCCTACCAAGATCAGCGGGATGAGTATTTGGTACTTTTCTGTTCACATCACACAGAACCTGTCATGGTCCTGGCACATCAACACCCTAGTGAAGAAGGCCTGGCAGTATCTTTAACACCTCAGAGGTTTAAGAGACTTTATACTGCCCTCTAGGATGAGGAACACCTACACCATCAAGAGCATCCCAATGGGAAGTATCATAGCCTGGATGGGGAACAGCATCAAGCAAGGTATTTGGGCTTTCCAGAGGATGGTGCGATCAGCTGAGCACATCATCCGCGCTAAGCTCCCTGACCTGCATTCAATATACAGCAAGCTGAGCTGGCCCAAGCAAGGCCAAGAACATAGGGAAGGATGTTCTCTGTGTTGCAGTCAGGGAAGCGCTACCGCTACACCACCTACATTCCTTTAATACATCTTCTATTCATTCATCTTCAGTAACCACTTTATCCTTTTTACCCTGTATTTATAAATATTTATTATATAGTTGTTGCTTTTTTATTTTACGTTTCTCAGTCAGTAATCCCTTGGACAGTTCTCCATGGTTTTTTGGAAAAGCAGATGGGAATGAGAATGTCCGCAGCACATTAGGGAGTATGCGATACATTACAGCTTAAGACGTATCAGATCGGTCACTTATCAGTCACTTAGTGCTGGCTCTAATAAAGTGTTGCACTACAAGATGATTATTTGATGAACGGAATCAATTTATATGCTGAGCCATCGCAGCCTGTCCTCCTTTTATACAGTGAAACTTATTAATTGATGACTGGTCTAATTTGTCTTAATTTATGGATTTGTGTTGGCTTGATTTTTTTAATTAGTTTTTTCCCATATTTTTGTTTTTGTGTAAATATCATACTAACTTGTTTTAGAAATGAAAACAAAATCTTAGATAAAACAAAGGCAACCTGAACAAACACAAAATACAGTTTGTAAATGATAGTTATTTATTGAAGCAAAAAAGTTATCCAATACCAACTGGGCCTGTGTGAAAAATGTATTTGCCCCCGTAGTTACTCATTCCCCAAATCCATAAAACTGCATTCATAATTGGGTTCAGCTGGACTAGACACATCCAGGCTTGATTACTGCAAACCCTGTTCAATCAAATCAACACTTGAATAGAACTTTTTCAACAGTATGAAGTTGGTTAAAAGGTCTTGGCCAGTAACACAATATGGCAAAATTGAAAGAAATTCCTGAAATGATGAGGTAGAAGATGATTGAAATACATCAAAGCTATTTCAAAGGCTCTAGGACTTTAAAGAACCACAGTGAGAGCCATTATCTCCAAATGGAAAACACGGCACATTAGTGAACCTTCCCAGAAGTGGCAGACCTTCCAAAATTCCTCCAAGAGCACAGTGACGACTCATCCAGCAAGTCACAAAAGAGCCAAGGACAACATCAAAAGTTACTACAGGCCTTTCTTGCATTAATAAAGGTCACTGTTCATGACTCCACTATCAGAAAGGCGCTGGGCAAAAATGACATCCATGGAAGTGTGGCGAGCTGAAAGCCACTGCCAACCCAGAAGAACATTAATGCTCATCTGAATTTTGTCAAAACACACCTTGATGATCCTCAAACATTTTAGGAGAATGTTCTGTGGATTGATTAGTCGAAAGGGGTCCTGTTGCATCTGGCATGAACCAAACACAGAATTCCACAAAAAGATCATCGGACCTACAGTCTAGCATGGTGTGGGTAGTGTGATGGTGTGGGGATGCTTTGCTGCTTTAGGTTCTGGGCAACTTGCAGTGATGGACGAAACATGATTCTGCTCTCTACCAGAAATCCTAAAAGGGAATGCTTTCTCTTCAGTCCGTAAGTTGAAACTCAAGCGCAACTGGATTATGCAGCAAAACAATGTTCCAAAGCGCTGTACAAATAAAATTGAATTGAAAGCAGTCTTAGAAGTAAGTGAAAGACTGATCTTACTTTGAAGCATTTGGTTGGAGTTATTGCTGCTAAAGGTGGCACAACCAGATTTTAAGTTTAGGGGGGCAATTAGTTTTTCACATTGGTTGTGATGGGTGTTGGATCAATTTTTTTGCTTCAATTAAAAAAAAAAGAAGTAAATAAATAAAAACTGTATTGTGGTTACCCAGGTTGCCTTTGTTTTATGTTGTATTTTGTTTGGAGATCTAAAACTATTTAGTATGAGATGTGCATAATAAAATTTACAGCATAATCCATGAAAAGATATCTAGTCATTTATATGATTTGAAGCTGATCAATTCTTTAATATTTTTATGTGTAAATTTACACACATCCAGGAGCACGAGCAGGATATAGATGATTTTCCAAACTTTTTTCAGATTGACCTTAATGGCAAATACCTTGTGTAAATGCTTCTGCGAATGATTTACAAAAATAATTCAGTTTGTATCTAGATGTGGCTAAACTTAAATGGATATAGGCACTGGAACACAGGCGATTGCTTTTAAGACTATACAGGAAGCCTGGCTTCCTCTTAAGTTTAATTAAATTGCGGCAATGAAATGTTTACCAAAGCGTCTATATTATTAATCACTCTTGGTGTAATTCAATATTTTATCAAATCAAATAATGTAATATCTCACTGCAATATTGTGCTATTCTTTCATTAAACCCTTTTAGGTGGATTAAACTGTTTTCAGCGGATCGTGCAGCCTGTGTGAAAATCTCCTTTAAAGCCCCTGACATAGCACTCATAGACACAATGAAGCCTTGTGCATCTCTTAGTGTTTATGACATGTTTGTGTACATGGTGTTTTAATAGGCTGAAAGATTAACACTCATTAGACAACAGTATTTTAACACATTGTTTCGAATCCCTCCCGGTGACACAGGCTTAACTGGGGGTGTGGAGTGTAGGCGGGTGCATTGTGCACAGGAAAAAAAAAACATTTCAACCTGTCCCTCCTCTGGACACATGGCTTCTCTTTATGTTGATTGGTACATCTCTTAAAAGGGCGGAACCTCGTAACCAACTGCCAATGACTGAAACAGGAATTAAGCTGTTTTAGCGGTCTTGCTACAGGGCAATACATTGGCTGTGCTTAGTATTAATAAGATTTTGTGGACACTATATAAGTGTGTGTATACACACACACACACACACACAGTGGGGCTTGAAAGTTTGTGAACTTTCTAGAATTTTCTATATATTTGCATAAATATGACTTCAAACATTCAGATTTTCACACAAGTCCTAAAAGTAAACAAGGAGAACCCAACTAAACAAACAAGACAAAAATATTATACTTGGTCATTTATTTATTGAGAAAAATGATCCAATATTACAGATCTGTGAGTGATGAATATGTGAACCTTTGTTCTAAATGTTTCCAGTAACACATCTACACATCGGTTTGATGGAATTTGAGCTCAGTAGAGAACAACTTTATCTCTGGGATGTTGGTGGGCTTCCTCACATGAACTGCTTGCTTCAGGTCCTTCCACAACATTTTTATTGAACATGGACTTGGCCGTTCTAAAACATTAACTTTATTCTTCTTTAACCATTCTTTGATGGAACAACTTGTGTGTTTATGGTCATTTTCTTGCTGCATGACCCACTTTCTCTTGAGATTCAGATCAGGGACAGATGTCCTGACAGTTTCCTTTAGACTTCACTGATATAATTCAGGATTAATTGTTCCATTAATGATGGTGAGTCGTCCCATCCCAGGTGCAGCAAAACAGGCCCAAACCATGATACTACCATCATCATGTTTCACAGATGGGATAACGTTCTTATGCTGGAATGTGTACGTTTTCATTTCTCCAAAGCCTTCTCATTTAAACCAAAAATTCTATTTTGGTCTCAGCTGTCCACAAAATATTTTTCCAACAGCCTTCTGGCTTGTCCACATGATTGTTAGCAAACTGCAGAAGGGCAGCAATGTTCTTTAAGGAGAGCAGTGGTTTTCTCCTTGCAACCCTGCAATGCACGTCATTGTTGTTCAGTGTTCTCCAGATGGTAGACTCATGAACATTAACATTATCCAATGTAAGAGAGGCCTTTAGCTGATTAGAAGTTACCCTGGGTTCCTTTGTGACTTTGTGGACTATTACACATCTTGCTCCTGGAGTGATCTTTGTTGGTCCACACTCCTGGGGAGAGTAACAATGGTCTTGGATTTCCTCCATGTGTACACAATCTGTCTGAAGAGCTTCAACAACTCTTTTTCTGTTGTCCTCAGAAATCCCCTTTTTTCATGACATGATACACTTCCTCAAACATGTGTTGTGAAGATCAGACACTGATTGATAGATCCCGGTTCTTTAAGTAAAACACGGTGTTGTTTTGACACCTGATTGTCATCACATTGATTGAAAACACTTGACTTTAACTTAACCTTCAAATTAACTGCTAATCTTAGAGGTTCACATACCTTTGCCACTCACAGATATGTAACATTGGATCATTTTCCTTAATAAATAAATGACAAAGTATAATATATAATAAGTATATAATATTGAGTATAAAGTGTGCTGAATACTTATTTCCCCTCACTGTCTACCTAACTTATCATTTAATCTGAATTCATTATATAGAATTTCTTTTGACTCTTTTTTTATTTTATTTTCTTTTTATTTTTACTGGGGAAGCATTATTTAATGTCTGTCCTTGGTGGTTTCTCTAGATTTTGAAAACAGCCCAGCAAGAAGTGTGCAGGTGAACCCTGCTTCCCTCACCAAGACTGATCAGCCCAGTAAGGAATCTAACTTGAAGCAAGTGTCCTCTTCAAGGCCAAAACGTGGGCGTCGGCGCACCGATGAAGCTTTGCTCCGAGACTGGAGCTTTGCTTCTCCTCCTACTCCTCCTCCTCCAGAATCCCCATCTTCCCCACTTTTGCCAAGTCCTGTTTTCCCACTGAGGCGACCTCGGGGTAGGCCTCGTCTCAATCCTCTGCCTGAAGGTGGGGACCCAGACATTAGATCTGCTCAGCTGGCAGAGGGAGGAGACGCTGCAAAAAAGAGAAAGCGATGCAGGAACCGCAAGTACCAGAATGGGGAGTACATTACAGATAAGGAAAAGGAAGCCAATGGGGAGAATGAGGAGAGTTTTGTCGATGGACAGAATGAAGAAAAGGGTAAGTACAAATATGTTTTAGAAGACCTGGGGTCTTGGGTATATAAACATTGTGTACATGCAAAAAGGTTTTTGACACTAGTTTTCACGCACATATTGGATATGTCTTCCTGTTTTTAATCAATTTGCCGGGTGAGTCGTGCTGCTTTTTTCACCACTAGGAATTTCTACAATTTTTAAATATACTTTATTCGTTGCAACATTTTTCTTACTTTTTTTCACCTGTTGTGACTTTTTTTTTTTAAGAATATTTTTGTTTAAAGACAGCAGATGGACACTATTCTTACAATGTCTGCTTAAAATTCTCCAGCAGGAAGTAACGATAAAAGTAACATCCTCAACATTTTGGCATAGCCATCCTTGACCTTATTCAGGTGTTCATGTTGAACTATTCTTCCATCATTAATTTTACATCTGAGAAGTGTAGATTAGAAGCTATACTGGCAGAGAAGTACATTAGAAGTGTGCATCCAGACATTAGAGAAAAATGGTGTTAGTGGGAGGAGTGTATCTATAGTATAGCAGTCAGTGAGCCTTGGGCACCCATGACTCCGTTTCCGGTTCACCAGCTGTCTTTCCTTGGACTACCTTTGGTAGCTACTAACCACTACATACTGGGAACACCTCACAAGACCTCCCATTTTGAAGATGCTCTGACCAGTCAGCTATACGTCACAATTTAGCCCCGACACATCAAGTCTGAGAACTGACTGTTCATTTACTACTTAATATATCCCACCCCCAGGTACCATTGGAACAAAATAATCACTTACCTGTCAGTGGCCAACCTGTTTGTTTGTGTGTGTGTGTGTGTGTGTGTGTGAGAGAGAGATTTATTTAATTAATTAATTTATTTATTTACTTACTTACTTACTTACTTACTTATTTATTTATATAATATAATATATTTATTTTTTAATATATTTATATTATTTATTAAATATAATATATATAAATATATATTAATATTAGAGATGCAACGATGTATCTGCCGATGAAGGCTATTTTTGCACATCGGATAGTTTAAAAACATCTGATGATCAGGGCCGATGATATCCTGTCAATCAAAAGAGGGCGGGAAAACACATGGATGTCGTGCTGTGTGTAAAGATCATGTCACTTGTGTGGAATGATGACAATACTATGTGTATGTATGTATGGATGGATGAATGTATGTACATACCTGTATATTAGACACAACATATTAGACACAACACACACATACAGTGGTTTCTTCTTTTATGATGCTTTTTCAGTTTTTGTTCGTTTTTGTTTTTTTTGTGTGTGGGGGGGTCTCCTTTTCAGGAGGCAAAATGCATGCTCAACTGAGTTAAGGTCGGGTGATTGACTCGGCCAGTCTTCATCCTGCTGCTACCATCATGAGTTACATCATCAGTAAAGATTAGTGAGCCTGTTCCAGAAGCAGCCATGCAAGCCCAAGCCATGACACTACCTCCACCATGTTTCACAGATGAGCTTGTATATTTTAGATCATGAGCAGATTGTTTCTTTCTCCACACTTTGGACTTTCCATCAATCTGGTCAGTTAATCTTATGTCCAAAAAGTTTAAGGCTCATCTATAAATTTCTTTTCGAATTTCAATCCAGCTTTACGATTCTTACTGCTTATGAGTGGTTTGTATCTTGTGGTATGGCCTCTATATTTCTGCTCTTGAAGTCTTCTTCGAACGGTGGATTGTGATGCCTTCATGTTTACATCAAACATCAGAATGGGGAAAATTATGTGACCACTGTGACTTTAACTATGACATTGTTGTTGATCTCAGATGGGCTGCTTTGAGTATTTTAGAAACTGCTGATCTCCTGGGATTTTTGCACACAACAGTCTCTAGAGTTTACACAAAATTGTGCGAAAAGCAAAAAATCATCACGCTTGTGGAGTGTCTGCATTTTGAAACACCTTTTTGACATGAGAAATCAAAGGAGAATGACCAGACTGGTTAGAGCTGACAAAAAGTCTATAGCGACTCAACTAAGCACTCTTTACAACCGTGGTGAGCAGAAAAGCATCTAAAAATGCACATCAAACCTTGAGGTGTATGGGCTACAACAACTGAACTAGCCCATCCACCAGACATAGTACCACATATAATGATACCTCTGGGTAGAATTATTTGTAAACAGTAGCAGGTATTTCCTTTCACTCTGCTGATAACACCACTGTATGTTTCAGCAAAGCATAAGTGAAGGATACCAGCAGGACATTAGACACTGGATGCTGAGCAAGTTCCTTCTGCTTAATTCTGAGAAATAAAAAGTACTTCTACTTGGACCATATGGAGCTAGATGTATGCTGTCATAAAATAAAGTATTTCACCCCTTCCTGATCTGTTTTTGCATGTCAGACTTAATTGCATCAGATCTTCAAACAGGTACTCAAAAGTTACTCAAATCTAATAATTTGTTTCCTCTCTCTGTTGAGCTGTACATGCACTTTTCCTGCCTAATGCCAGATCCTGACACTGCCAGATACTGCTGTGGCTTTTCTTGCCCAATTCATCCTGGTGATCTACTTCTGTTTGGACCTTCTGCACAATGGATGGTCCCACATGAACCCTAAAGATTTGTACTTCCCAAAAACAGTTTATGCCCAAGGTACACCCTTGCTTCAGTGGATAATCTTGGATACTATAAACTTGTGCTGCTGTTGTAATCAAAAACCTTTCTGTGAAAAGACTGCACTTTCCTGCCCAACACTCCAAGGACTCCAATATGCTCATACTGAACATACTTTCCATACACTTAGTATTATTGACCTTTTCTTTTACAACTGTATACTATAATGATTTTAGTCTTTTGAGTCTGGTTCCTCTCAGGTAGGGGTGTAAAGAAAAAAACCACTATTTGAATCGGAAAATCGGTCCAACAGTGTAGAATACAGCAGCATTGAGTTATAATCCTAGATCCGCTTCAAATTGAGAAGCTATGTAAAATTGATAGAAAATCTAAAATCAATGCAAATAACAATATACAGTGTGCTTGTGTGTGAGAGAGAATAAGAGAAAGAAATAAAGAAAGAAAAAAGAGAGTGAGAGAGAGACCCCAAAAATGCACCAGCTAATCTTCCTTCCTCTCTTACCTGCAACCTAATGCTTGGGCGATGTACATAGCTGTTGGATTTCCACCGCAGTGCTGCTGAAATGTCACCAGCTACTGAACTTATTCAACTCTCCTCCCCAATCTTGCTCCAGCCGAAATGTTCATCATAACATACTCCCCTATGCAGGACACTGTTCAGTGTTCACTGTTTGCTGGTTAATGAACTCATTGAAGATTGACTTTTTGTGTCTGACTGAGACCTGGCAACAACTCGGTGATTTTTTCCCAATTAAACCAAGCAGTTCCACATGGTTTATTTCACATCAGCAAACCTTGTTGTTCCGATTGTGGGGGTAGACTTTCTGTGATATAATGCTTCATTACCACAGCCACATCAGTCATACTCCTCATTTGAACTGCTGGCAGTACAACTAAATGACCCTGAACTACTGTTACAGTCACTGTTCACAGTCCACCCAAATTATCTATTTTTCTCACAGAGGTTGTGGCTTTACTTGCATCTTTCTGTGCAGTGTCCCCTTATTATACCTTAATGGGAGATTTTTTATTGACAACCATGTTAACCATTTAAATTGGGATTTTAACTCCACTCTTAACTGTCACAGCATCAATCAGTTTGTTAATTTTCCAACTCACAACAAAGGTCATATTCTGGATCTAGTCTGCTGTGTTGGGATCATACCACAAAATCCTACTGCCAGTTTCCCATCTCCTATCTGAGTTTTCCATCTCCGACCATAAAATACTGTTTTTTGTTGCGTCTGTGCCCTTGAACAAGCTAGCAAACACATTAACCAAAGTGACCTCACCAGATTGATTAAACCCCCTCCCCAGTCCTGTGTGCCATGCCTCTCCTGCTCACCTGATCGAGCATTACAACAATTCCCTTTCTGCTGTGCTTAACATGCTCGCACCTGAAATCCAGAACTGTCTCTTTCATCTACTCTGCATCATGGTACACCTCTGAGCTTCATCAGCTGAAAACCACAGGCCACCATCTTGAGCAAGTTATTACTAAGACTGGTCTTGGTTGTCACCTGCTTCGTTAAGAGCTTCCTCTCTACTGCTCTCTATTATGCATCGACTATCAGTTATCAAGAAGGAAACATGAGAACTTCACTACAATCAATAACTTACTTAAATTATGTGACACCCAAACTCTCTACTGAACAATGCTCAGCCTTCTAGAAATTTTTTAATTCTCAAATTGACACCATCTATAAACAACTTACCTCATCTGCCTATGTTCCTGGCAAAATACCCTTGATAGACACTCTGTGCCAGCTACCTTATTATCGGTCTTCAAGCCTATACATATTAATCATGTTTCTCAGTTAATTCAGAAATCTGTCTACCAGCTTGATCCATTTCCCACAAGTAAACTCAAAGCCTCTTTGTCCCCCGATAACTGCAATAATTAACTCTTCTCTCACTTGTGGTATTGTAAAAACTGCTGTAGTTACACCTATTTGGAAAAAAGTCTGGTTCTGACCCAATTGACTAATAATAACAAAGCCTGTTATTAACAGGACCTGATCTGCCATTCCTTTCCAAAATACTGGAACAGCTAGTAACTGCCAGGCTCCAGTTGCATGTTGATCACAATAGACTCTCTGGGCCATTTGCATTTTGTTTTTGACTCAAGCACAGCACTGAAACCACTCTAGTGAAAATCACTTTGGTCTACTATCTATCCTCATTCCCCATCTCCAGATCTGAGTCTTCTGCAGTTACACAGGGTGTCCCCCAAGTTTAAGTTCTGGGCCCATTGCTATTTATTATCTCATTCCTCTGGGAAATATCCTCTGTCACCATGGTGGTCAAATCCACTTTGTGGTCACATCCACAAATGATCGAGTTCTCTACTGAGCTCCAAGCCTGACATCATCCTCCCTCTTACTGCCCTCACAGCTTCCTGACATTGCATCCTGGACGACCAACAACGTCCTCAAACTTAATGGCAATAAAAGCAAGGTTCTTCTCATTGTCCCAAAGTCCACAGAATCGAAAGCACATCTGCATCAATGGCTGCCTGGAACCTGTCTCCTCCCAAGTCATGAGCTTTGGTTTGATTCTAGACAATGTGCTCATTTTCTAACCACACATCAAGAACGTATCCTGTACTGCTTTCTACAATCTCTGCAATACTTTTGGTAAAATCTCAGACTGATTGCTGTAATTGTATTCTCTATGGCATGCCAAGTAAAATCCGAGATTTTTACTTAGGTTTCATAGGTTACAACTAATTCAAAAGGCTGCTTTCCACATTTTTACCCTGAATACGTCTAGTAAACACATCCCCCTCACACTTATTCAGTAACACAGACTCTCCATCCAATACCTGATTGATTGAAAAAAGTCCTGCTGCTCACTTTTAAAGCCCTTCAAAACCTTGCCCCTTTTACCTCTCTGACTTTCTTTAGGTTTACAAACCCTTCTTGCACCCTGCAATCCTCCTCTGCTATCCTACTGATTGTTTCACGTTTCTGTCTGAATTATGGGTGCTTGGTCTTTCAGCTGCACTGCTCTCACACACTGGAACTTTCTTCCTCTCCAGATCTGTAAACTGTACTGGTTTTTTATTTAAATCCCACTTAAAAGCTAATTTGTTTAAGTTGGCCTAATATGTCTGATATGACTTCTTTTTATTTCTACCTAATTTTAGCCTTGGCTGTGCATTGTAAAGTGTTGTTTAGTGTTTTAAAAGGTGGCCATAAATAAAATGTATTATTGTTATAATATTATTATTATTATTATTTATTTATTTATTTATTTATTATTACTTCTCTTTGTAGTTTGTAGTTTGTCATGTGACCAAGAAACCAGAATAAGAAAAGTATTTTGTCCTGAAGTCTTTCTTGTGGTGGAAATCGTAAATTGAATTCAACCAGATCTTATCCATATCAAATCCCCTCCTGGGATTTTGATGCATGACAGTCTCTAGAGTTGTAGGTGCAATAAAGAAAAACCGTTCAGTGAGGAGCAGTTCTGTGGACAAAAATGCCTTGTTGATGAGAGAGGTAAATGAAGAATGGCAAGACTGGTTCCAGCTGACATATAGACTACAGATACAGATGACCATTCTGTACAATTGTGGTGAGCAGAAAAGCATCTCAAAATCACAACACAAGGAACCTTGAGGCAGATGGATACAACAGATCACGTCAGGTTCAATTTATGTAAGCCAAAACTGGACATTTAAAGACTGGAAAAACATAATGGTTTGATGCATCTTAATTTCTGCTGATGCACACAGCACGAATCTATGAACCCAGTCTGCCTTGTGTCAGCCGTCCAGGCTGGTGGAGGTGGTGTAATGGTGTGGGGAATGTTTTGTTGGCACACTTTGGGTCCATTCATTCCAGTTAATCAGTGCTTGAATGCCATAGCCTATTTAAGTATTGTTGCTGATCATGTGCATCACTTCATGGCCTCAATTCACCCATCTATCGAGCTACTTCCAGCATGATAATGCACTATGTTACAAAGAAAAATTAGTCTCAAACTGGTTTCATGAACCAGATAAAGAGTTCAGTGTTCTTCATTGGCCTTGTCAGTCAGTGGTTCTGAATACAATAAAACACCTTTGGTGTTTTTCTTTGTAATGGATCCCTTTGGGAAGGGATCTCGAACAAGGAAGACTCAATACCATGTCATACCCTGTGAACAGTGCTTGATTGGAGACAGTTTCCTACAACAAGACAATGTAATTCCTACAAACTATGCAAGAACCATTTAGAGAAGAAACAGTTTGCTGGTATTCTATCTGTAATGGACTGGCCTGTGCAGTCACCAGATCTAAACCCTGTTGAGCTGTTGTGGGACCAGCTTGACCATATGGTTCTTAAAAAGTGCCCATCAAGCCAGTTCAATTTCAGCACAAACTTCACTTGTGGAAGTGAGTTTACATGGAAAATGTGAAAAATTCCCCAAATTTTGACTGGTAGTGTATACAAATAAATGGTAAATGGTGCACTTATGTAGCACTTTGATCCAAAGCGCTTAACACTGTCTCATTCACCATTCGCAAATATTCGCAAATGTTGGATGTGACTGACAGGTGTTGTATGTTACCCAGGTGTGTCCTGTTAGATTGATTGTTTAAACAATAAATAGCTCTGAACATCTACTCTTGGTTGTAGCCTTCAGTGTCACCTGTGAAGACTTCACAGATACAGTGCCTTGCGAAAGTATTCGGCCCCCTTGAACTGATTGACCTTTTGCCACATTTCAGGCCTCAAACATAAAGATATAAAGCTGTAATTTTTTGTGAAGAATCAACAACAGGTGGGACACAT
>JAFFST010000292.1:40455-51967 GCA_022414735.1 Noturus placidus | reverse complement strand
TATATATATATATATATATATATATATATATATATATATATATATATATACAGTGGTCTGCAAAAGTTTATATATATATATATATATATATATATTAGACCTTCATCGTTAATTTAACATTCTTTATCTGTTTGTTATTGTTATTATTATTATTATTATTATTATTATTATTATTATTATTATTATTATTATTATTATTATTATTATTATTCTTAGCATACAATTCCCTGTAAATGATCTGTTACTATAAAACTGATAATGTGTTAGCATAAGAGAGTTAATATAAATCTGTGCTTTGCAGCTGCAAATCTGACCCATCTGACCAATCAGATTCGACAAATCACCAGCGCTTTTTTTTTTAAAGAGATTTTAAACAGCTAACATGATTTAAGGGACTTCACGCTGGTTGCTGAAAGCAGTCCGTACATTGTGCAGACGAAAAATGAGAAATAAAGAAAACACCGCAAAGGGAACCTCAGAAAATAGATGAATGTCCATATAACTCACCATCTGCCATGTTATAGGCCAGAAATGTTAACTTACAGAAATGGAAAGTGATGTGTTATTGCACAATTTGTAATGCGTTGCCTGCTCAGCCTCTATAATGGCCCATAATTTAAACATCAATGTGTGAGGATCTGTTCGACCAGCGATGCAGAGAGAGAAAAAAATCCCTTCTGAGTAGCGTGGCGAGTGGTTGAGTAAGCCTGTCTATTAAACTGTCACCGAACTTGCTGTTTTGAGCAAAATGCACTTATTTCACAGCAGTTATTAGAGCGGCGTCTTTATGGAGCTGTCAGAGCTGTCAGTAAGTCTGCAGCACAACACTAACTGCTGAAGAGAGAGAGAGAGAGAGAGAGAGAGAGGACAACCTGTACTGACCAGGCTTGCTCTCACACACTCCAACTGAGAGACAGTTGGAAAAACATGCAGTCGTGCAGCTGCATTGTCGAATGCAGGTAACACGGACGTATTTGCCTTTAAAATGGCCTTTGGCAGCTCCTGCTTAGGTAACGTCTCAAGACGCCGGTGTGTACTGATTTTTCACAGATGGCCTCGTGTTCCTGCGCCGCCAACACCAATTCAAACGCACAGACGAATAAAGAGCCTACTGACTGACGATCACTACTATTACAGATCGTGTGTACTGTACGACATATAGAGCAAAGACACGTAGCAGGTCATAATAAGCCAAAAAAGTGTTTTGAATGACATCTGAAGATCTTCAAAGTGGGATCCTGAAGATGTTTAAGATAAAAAAAAAAACAAAACCTTACATGTAGAATGTTTAAAATGCAGCCGTTGGGTTATTATTGTCAAAAGCACGGAGCGCTCAGAGCGCTGCTTAATCTGTTAATATTAGCATTGAGCTCTGAAGTTAATCTAGCTAAGAAATAATCCATCCATCCATTTTCCATACTACACAGGGTCGCAGGGAACCTGGGGCAGGAGACTCGAGACATTAAGTGTGGGACACCCTGGCTGGAGTGCCAACCCATCGCAGGGCACAATCACACACACTCACACACTACAGATAATGTGGAAACGCTAATCAGCCTACAGTGCATGCCTTTGGACGGGAAGAGGAAACCGGAGTACCCGGAGGAAACCGGAGTACCCGGAGGAAACCGGAGTACCTGGAGGAAACCCGAGTACCCGGAGGAAACCGGAGTATCTGGAGGAAACCGGAGTATCTGGAGGAAACCGGAGTACCCGGAGGAAACCGGAGTACCCGGAGGAAACCGGAGTACCTGGAGGAAACCGGAGTACCCGGAGGAAACCGGAGTATCTGGAGGAAACTGGAGTACCCGGAGGAAACCGGAGTATCTGGAGGAAACCGGAGTACCCGGAGGAAACCCGAGTACCCGGAGGAAACCGGAGTATCTGGAGGAAACCGGAGTACCCGGAGGAAACCCGAGTACCCGGAGGAAACCCGAGTACCCGGAGGAAACCTTCAAACCGTCAGGGCGAACACGCAAACTCAGGATTCGAATAACCGAACCATGGTGTGAATTTGTCATGATAAGCGTATCAGCCATCAGTTATGTAACTTGATGATAGTAGATATGTTTAGGACATTATTGGCATCCTTTAAAAAACTGAGCAATGGTTATATAGGGATTGTGTAAAATAAACATTACACACCATAACTCAAAAGTTCCACTCAATCGAATACTATTTATCTTAGTAGCACCAGGATATTTCAGCCCAAACCCTGATTGAGACTGCCAGGAGGTTCAGAATTGGCTAGAGCGTTCAACAAGATTACGAGCCAAACATACTTCCAAATCAGCAAACGTGAACACAACCTTCATTTTAGACATAAAGCAATATTCTGCTCATTTTCATGAAAGGATAACGCCAAATACTTTCCAACAGTATTAGACACACAAATTCATAAACCTTAGCCTCAAAGCATTGACTGTGCGTCTGTGTTGTTGCCTGAAACAATCTTCCGATGGGGTAAGACGTGGCCTTGGGGCAAGTGAAAGCATTTTTTTCCTTCTGCTTGGTAAGATGATGGATCATCCCCAATAAACAATGTCATGAAAAAGCTGTCAAGACTTTTTACAATCAGTGGAGCAGTCGGTTTTTTCCATGCGGTCTTGAAAAGCTAAATGTAAAATAAGCCAAAGTGCCACAACTTAAAAGATGGAACATTTTGTGGTTTTATTTGTGTATTTAACAGTGGCAGTTTTTACTTCCACAGGCCTCGGCGTTCCCCGATCCCCATGCTCAATTTACCCCTGCTTTGGATCATCATTCTAAAACTGTACTAGTTAGCACAGTGCTATCGGAGACTCAATACTGATTGGTCACCAAGGTGTTGGTTAATTTTCTATAACGGTGGCCCTGACAGGAGTGCCAGCTATAATAGAAATCACAGGTTTATATTAAATGCCACTACAAAGGAATAAAAATTGCTATGTGTCATTTTTTAATACATTAAAAAAATCATTGAACAATTGCTATAGTATATTATATTAATTTATATATTATATTATATTTATTCACTTAGCAGACGCTTTTATCCAAAGCGACTTACAAATGAGAGCACACTCACACACCAATGGTAGCAGAGCTGCATGCAAGGTGCTAGCTTGCCATCGGGGGCAACTTAGGGTTCAGTGTCTTGCCTAAGGACACTTCGGCATGGGATCACCCGGGCCGGGATTCCAACCACCAACCCTACGATTAGTGGATTAGTGGACAACCCGCTCTACCGACTGAGCCACAGTAGAATAGTAGAATAGAAATAAAACACTTTGTGAGATACCCTAACCTTAACCCTGTTACAGGAAAATAATCAGCTCCATACCACCCTGTTCGGTTTTATTCCTCACAGGACATACAACAATCTTACATATAGACAACAACTGGTATTAAGAAGGAAATAAAACTCTGTTAAGCTGATTTATCACAATTTAAATGAACAAATCTATTAAAATTGAAGTTCCGGTCCCAGCATACTTTTTGCTAGATTTCCATTGTCAGATTTTCGGAGGCGGGGCCTATGGGGTAAAATGGTACCAAATTCCACTAAAGAAAAAGGTCATTTTAAATTTGGCTGTGCGCATAACGTTACAATATGATGTTACAATCTTGTGTACTAAACAGCATGACTGTGGGACATCAGTAAACAAATGGAAATGATTTTGCCTGAGGAAGACCTCCATTATTTGTTATCTCATTAGCCTTCAATAAGCCATTATTATAATTGTCGAAATATAATTTTAGGCAAATTCGAAGTGCACTCGAATCCCTCATCTTTCTTTATATATCTATGTGTCTTCCTTCTGTTATATTAGAGAAGTGCATGATGGGAGATTCTTGCCATTCCCACCCCGACTCTAAAGTTCTGTGTGTAATTCTCAAGGCCTCTTGTCTCTTCTGGCTCTATTGGAAAACGATACTTTATGTATGCTCTCTGTACTAAATTGTATAACAGTTATAGTAATGTATTACTATTTTCATTACACAATTGAATGAATGCCCTATTGTTTTATATATATTATATATATATATATATATATATATATATATATATATATATATATATATAAAATCAGACCACTGGAACACCTCCTATTTTCTTTCGTTTTATCTTGATGTTCTTTTGAAGAGGTGCCAATAGCAAGTGGTTGTTTGGACATTCCCCACCCGGACTGTAGAGACCGGCATCTGATCCTCAAAACATCCTGGCTTTTCTGCCGCTCATCTTTTAGCACCAGCAGCCAAATCAAACACGGCTGATGCAGCTGAGCACAGCGATACAGAACCTCCCAGATTTTTTTCCACATCCACCATGCCGCCAGATCAAATATTGTACATGAGGAAAGTTGACTCATCTTCCAGGGGAACTTTCTGGAAAAAAAAAAAAAAACACTTTAAGGAGGTGGCAGGGTTCGAGAGAGGTAAGATCAACGTAAAGTGTCCAATCAACACTCGGTCAGTGCTCTTCCGGGAGATGTGTGCTCCCACAGCGTGGAGATGATGAGTGGACTTTGTAAATACTGAGGATCAAAGTAAGATAAAACAATGAATTTAGACATGACTATCATCTGATCGAGGCATGGCCATGTTCGAGGATCCTCTGTTGACTAATAGCTCATCTGTCAGCACTCACTCTGAACCCCAAACCCTCCATTAGCTTGGTGTATTCATCTCCAGTGCTCTCGGAAGTCAGGTTATCTATTAAATTAAATCTGATGAGAGCATGCTAAATAATGCTAGGTCACCCAAGCCACGGTGTAGCCTTTACCCTATATCTTTGACATCCACAGTTAACTGCATCTACAATATCTCCTTTCAAAGAGAATTGGATGGAAAACCACAAGCTGCCTCCACCCTTAACCCAGCTGTTCCAACTGGGTAACTCAACACCCACCAGCCCTGGATGACTGACTCTGAAGGGACGCAAACTACGAAGCTGGTCCCACAGAGATAATATGGCTTCTGAAGATGAAAGGTGACTGACCAGAAAGTATGTGGTCAAGTGAGACAGTACACAATCTAACCTTATTTAAAGAACCAACAGAACCTTATTACAATCTGTTTCAAGTAACTTTGCATGGCGTTTGTACAACGTGGGGTCGGCGTCCATTTTATACACACATTCAGGTACATATCACATTATAGGGACAAAAGAAACATTGTGCTTTGTGTGGACCTTGTTGCAAAGTTTGCACATTATGAGCTCGTTCATTTGTCTATACACAGTTAAGTTATTTTAACCACACATACTCCTGTAATCATCACATCACATGGTGACAAACGTCATACACTTTTAGAAACATTAATGCAAAGTGAAGACAGTGCCGAACTTTAGTTTGTCAAAAAGGTCAACGTTTTGAGGTGGAGTAAGCACAAGTTCTTAAACATCTAAAGGTTTGTCCATCTGGAAGAACATTTAAAGGTTCTCCATTTTGTAAAATCTTACAACAAAGAATTTACTTTAAAAAAAAAAAAAAAAAGTACAGAGTAGAACTTCTTTAGGAACCATTTCGCAAGAGTGTGCACTATAAACCCTTTAACATCTGGTTTCCACTCAACATTGTTTGGATATTTGGTTTCTTAGAAAAGCTCAGATTTTTTTCCCCCATCTTCTTATGACTCCAATTTGTTGCAAAAGATCTGATTTTAAGGTCATCGCTTGCGTCTTTATCCCAACACAGTGTTGCAAATAGCAAAACCATGTTAAAACGAAACAAGAACGATTTTAACTACTAAACGTGCAACATTTAGCCCAATCTGATATTTTATTTGACAGCTTGCTCACGTCTATCTAAGTAAGAATCCACAGTCTTCCAACAATTAGCTAAGAAACACAAACTCAGCTCATTTTCGTGGTCAGGCAGCGAGGTGGAATTTCAGCATAAGAGGTTGGAGTGAAATGTTCTCCTGGACTACTGGAAGCTGGTTGTAGAGTTTCGAGTTGCCCGGTGTGGTAAAGCGCTAAAGAAAAGACGCTTTCTCCAGCTCTCGGGTTGTAATGGGGTTCTCGCCAGAAACACTTACCCTACACATTCATCACAACACTGTCACAACCCTCGGGCAGCTGCCACTCGCTCTTACAAAACCCAGGGAGGGGGGATACACTCGCCCAAAAATAAACACCGTAAAGCTGCATGTTTGTGCGTGTGGATGAAGGGGCGAGGAATATGAACAATAACAGCTTTGTGATAAGACACGAAATAAATAGACATTATTTCTGTTTTTTTTTTCTTCAGGGTCTCTGAGTACACAGTCAAAAAAAAAAAACCTCCCAGATCTACAACGTAGCATTTCCATAAATCATCAGCGAGGATAAAATGAGCACGGCTGAACAAGATAGTGAGGTGTTCGCAGTTTTGTTTTTTAATGCCACGGGATAATAGGACAAACCCATAATCAACTTCATGATAGAAGCCTGTACCTGCTTAAGCAAAACACTGTCAGTCAGCACACATGCACACACAACCTGGCAGTTTGACTGCTCATAGCGCTACAGCTACCACATGGCCTCCAGCGGCTTCGGGCAATTACAGTGATTTATGGCACTAAAGTTGTGGCTTATGCTAGCTAAGACCTGCTGGATAAGTTTAATTATGGTATAAAGCGTAAATGATTTATGATCTAATCAACATAATCAGCACTGGTGCGTGTGCCCTGTGAAATATGTCAAATATGTTTGACGGCCTTTATCAATTAAGACCTCTGCATCTTATAGTACACACACTGCTCATTCTACCTCTGTCCTTGCCCATGTCATACACAGCTACACATTGTCTCAAACTACACTGTTTGAGGGAGTTTTGCCATTAATTATGGCATATGAGAAAGCCTAATGTAGAATATCACTCGTAATATTAATAATATACACTGGTGACATCAGCTAGCTAGCTAAAAGCTAACTTGACAATATCTGATAGAAATTTTTATGCATGCTGATAGTTTTCACTGGTAATGCTATCCAACTAGCTAGCATCAACTAAGCTCATAGTCATGAGTGTTCTTAATCTCCAGCTAGCTTGCTAACAAGGAAACCTGAAAGGATGTATAAGAGAAACGTTTAGATACATTCATAATTTTCACTGCTAATGCTAGTTAGCTAGGTTATCACAACTAACCTGACATCATTTCTGAGAGAAATTTTTAAATCCTATTCATAAATGTTCATACATTCACTGCTAACATCAGCTAGCTATTTAAGATGAGCTAACTTGACAGGATTTCTGAGAGAAACTTTTATACATGTTCATAAGTTGCCAGCTAGCCGGCTAGCTAACATCAGTTAACTTGATTTTTGATAAGAATTTTAACTAATTGTTAATATAAACATTCATAATATTCACTGGTAACAGCCGCTAGCTACCTAACAGCAGCTAACTTGAGAGGATTTCTGAGAGGAATTTTAAGTCATAATCATGAATGTTCATAATATCCAATGATAAGGCCAGCTAGCTGGCTAAAATGAGGCAATCAGACAGAATTTATGAGAGAATATTTTATATACGTTCATAGTTTTCACTACTGGTTCTATCCAGCTAGCTAACATCAGCTACCTTGAGAGGATTTCTGAGAGGAATTTTAAGTCATATTCATAAATGTCCATAATATCCACTGATAACATCAGCTACCTTGCAAAGGTAACAGGATTGCTGAGAAGAATTTTAACTAATTGTTAACATAAATGTTCATAATATTCACTGATAACACCCGCTAGATAGCTACCATCAGCTAACCTGAGAGGATTTCTGAGAGGAACTTTAAGCCATTCATAAATATTCATAATATTCACTGAAAACACCCGCTAGATAGCTACCATCAGCTAACCTGAGAGGATTTCTGAGAGGTCATTCATAAATATTCATAATATTCACTGAAAACACCCACTAGATAGCCACCATCAGCTAACCTGAGAGGATTTCTGAGAGGTCATTCATAAATATTCATAATATTCACTGAAAACACCCGCTAGATAGCCACCATCAGCTAACCTGAGAGGATTTCTGAGAGGTCATTCATAAATGTTCATAATATCCACTGATAATAGCAGCTAGCTTGTTGAGGTAACCTGACAGTATTTCTGAGAGATTGAAAAAAAAAATAAAAATAATAATAATAATAATTCTAGCTCACATCAGCTAACATCATATAACATGAGCTTACTTGACAGGAATTCTGTAAGGAATATTAAAGTTATATATATATATATATATATATATATATATATATATATATATATATATATATATATATATAAATCTTCCCTACTGCTACCGCTAGCCAGCAGGATACCGCATGTCGGTATGAGAAAATTTCAGTGAAGAAATTCTAAACTAGGATGCTAACATGAGCTAATCTGACAGGATTTTCGAGAGAATTTTCAGTGTTTACAACCTTTACCGCTAACACTAACTGGATTCAAGACATTACCTCCTTGTTTGAAATCTTAACACTACCTTTGAGGACCTGGTGTCTGTACAGAAACATTTGAATGAAGTGTTTTGAGTTAGTTTATGTATAAACGCTGCCAATTGGAAAGCTGGAGTAATGGCCACGATAATAGTATTGCTGAACATCATAATATATTTCTAGCTCGACTAGATGTGCAGAAGTACCACAAAAAAAAACACACCTCTGTTTTTGTATGTTCGGATAAGCCGTCAGTCTTATATAATAGACCCTGTCTGAACGGTGAAATATCGGTCGTAATTTGGCACGACAGTGATGTGCAATTGTTTTATTAGCTCAGCTGAATTGACGGTGAGCCAAGGAAATCTTTCAGGCTGGAAAAATATAACAGGCAAATGGGATTAGCTGCAAGCTGGATCTTTACTGTTTTATTAGCTTAGCTTTTTGACGTCAAATCAGGTTTTAGATCTGTCATGGCAGCAGCATCGTTTGTGGAGTGCCAGGTTCACTGCTCGTTCTTTCAGTGACGTGAAACACAGCATCGTCTGTTAGTCCTGAAAAGAAGCAGCTCTGCGGAACCGAGGTTCTTCACTTCGCTCCGTTTTAATCTCTCCGTAACTGCTGATGCCGGTCATGAAGTCTCTGTGTGTAACCTGAATGGGTCTTTGTTATGTGCGCAAATCTGGGCTCACTCAAATCGCCATGTGTCTGTGCTTGTGTGGTGTTGTGGGGACAGAAATTTTTTGTTCTCTGTTCATTTTATTCATGCGGCCTGAGAGTTTTACATAAAGCTATAAACAGAAAGCCCAGGGTGGCCGTCTTGGCCAGATGGTGTAAACCTGAACTCTATTAAAATGCATCGTGGGAAACGAGTCACGCTATCTTTAGGCAGGTTGCTGGACGTCAAAGGACTTAGGAATGTATAAGAAATTATTAGGCTTTAGTATTGTAGCTAATACGTTAAATATGAAAAATGAACCGTTTCACAACATGAGTGTGTGTGTGTGTGTGTGTGTGTGTGTGTGCTCGATTCAGCAGAGGCCATAGTAGGTGAGGTGGCTGGAATAAATGGATGTACGGGAATCGCTTGTGAGTCTGTTTGCCGTAACAGATAATTAATCGTTATGCCCAATGGTTCTGCGTAACTTGCCAGCTCAAACCTGGCACATGTATGCGAGTGTGTGTGTGTGTGTGTGTGTGTGTGTGTGTATGAGTGTGTTGTAGCACTTTAGACAGTTTCAGACTGTTAAAACCCAGTCTTGTCTGAAATGGGCCTTAGTGTTCTGAGGAAATACAGCGGAGACCCATTTAGTTCAGTGCTATTTTTTCTTATTTATTTCTAATAGAATTTATCACATTCATATAAAATAATACAAATTGACAAACTTGTGAAAAAAAAAAAAAAACCCAGACAAAATGATGTACGGTATTTTCCATACAAGCCACATGGACGTACACGGACAGCCGTACTGGACTCGGGAGTTATACATACTAGGCATGTTTCAGTAATGATGGGATGCTGTGAACCTCACAAAGCTATTTTTTATTCACATTGGACTGATACATACAGTACATGGAAGTATATAAACTGGCATGACAACTGAGTATACACTGTAAAATCAGACCTTCAATCTGATCTCCAGACTCTGACGGTGTAAACTTTAGATTTAAAAATAATAATAAAAAGCTGAAGCTTTTTCGCGGTTTCTTCACAGATGGCTCGAGATTTTCCTTTCTGCTTCCAAAATGAATGACTCTGTGGCACTCTTCCACGGAAAACAAAATGGCTGCTAGTTTACCGTGTTCAGTCTCCTGACATTCAGTAATTACCCAGAATTCCTGCCTCCAGCATCTTATTGCTGATTTTCCTCCTGTTACGAACCTTGTATTGAGGTGTTTATAGAACAGATAGCTGATTGTGCTTTGAGCAAAGCGAGAGGCCTACTGACTCAAACACTCTGTAGAGACCAACACAGCTCTGTTTAGCCAGTGAGTGTGTATATATGTGTGTGTGTGTGTGTGTGTGTGTGTGTTTGGACAGGTGAATTAGGAACTGCTGAGTCAGAAACACAGCTGTCCAATTAAAGTGATTGCGGCAATTTGTATCACCTCAGGTTTGTTATTATCAGTAATCAGATTGGTTTAATGATGAGGTTGTGTGCTTTCGCTGTAGCTTTAGAGGCAGAAACTCAACCACAGTTAAAGTGGGACGTCATGTCACGTATATCTTATTATGCCTTACACTGCAACACTGGAATATCGCTAATGAAATAGTCGGCAAATCTATTTATTGCCTCGCTAGCAAGACTCATTTTTTTCACCACACTTTGTCCAACACGTTGTTTTGTTTCGCTTTTCCCCCACTTGATGATGATAATGAGTGATAAGGAGTCTTTATTAGTCACATATTAGCACAGTGAAATTCTTTTTTTCACATATCCCAGCATGTTAGGAAGTTGGTCAGACATGATACGGCACCTGGAGCAGAGAGGGTTAAGGGCCTTGCTCAAAGCTTGGCAGTGGTGGGGCTTGAGCCCTTGACCTTCCAATCAGTGACCCAGAGCTAGGCAGTGCTGAGACTTGAACCCCCGACCTTCCGATCAGTAACCCAGAGCCAGGCAGCGGTGGGGCTTGAACACCTGACCTTCCGATCAGTAACCCAGAGCCAGGCAGTGCTAGGGCTTGAACCCCTGACCTTCTGATCAGTAACCCAGAGCCAGGCAGTGCTAGGGCTTGAACCCCCGATCTTCCGATCAGTACCCCAGAGCCAGGCAGTGGTGGGGCTTGAACCCCCGACCTTCCGATCAGTAACCCAGAGCCAGGCAGTGCTGAGGCTTGAACCCCCGACCTTCCGATAAGTACCCCAGAGCCAGGCAGTGCTGGGGCTTGAACCCCCGATCTTCCGATAAGTACCCCAGAGCCAGGCAGTGCTAGGGTTTGAACCCCCGACCTTCCGATAAGTACCCCAGAGCCAGGCAGTGCTGGGGCTTGAATCCCGACCTTCCAATAAGTACCCAAGAGCAAGGCAGTGCTGGGGCTTGAACCCCTGACCTTCTGATCAGTAACCCAGAGCCAGGCAGTGCTAGGGCTTGAACCCCCGATCTTCCGATCAGTA
>JAFFST010000292.1:15722-29895 GCA_022414735.1 Noturus placidus | reverse complement strand
CCCCCCCACCCTCACACACACACACACACTGCTTCCTCTCCCACCCCCTTGCCTCTCTTTCACATGCTCCCACACTCTGTCATCCATAAAATACTCCACAGTATAATAAACGAAACCCTTATCAGGTCGTATTTCTTCTCCGTTCCTTGTCTTCGCTTTATTAAAGCGGGTTGTTAAACTCACTTCAGAAAGCCCCGGCTCAGCGGAGCCACCTCTGCGCTATCACATTTCGCAAACAACCGGCCTGTGTTTGGGTTCTTACGCATGATCCTAACCTCACTCTGAGGTGTCTGAGGTTAACCAGCGTCCAAAATTATCCTCGTGTGGAACCGCCATGTGTTTTCGAACATCCTCCCATTTTCTGTTTATTTGTTTTCCCACGATTGTCTTCGTCCCGCTCAATTTAGCTCAGTTCAGCAATGAGACGCCGCAAGTGGTGTGAAAAACAGGAGCGATCTTGAGCGGCTAAATGCTAAATGTAACTTACTGGCCTTCCTGGAAAAGTTTGGCAGTTTGGTGGGCGTGTTTTTTAACCCTTAGACACGCCCTTTCTACAAGGCTGATTAGGCACAAAGGTCATGTTTTGATAAACAGGTCATGTTTTGTCAGAAATCCTGCCAGGATAGCTTACAGAAGCTAGGTAGCGTTAGCAATGAATATTCTAAGGAGTTTTAAGGTAGCTTCTCTAATTAAAATAATCCATTTGACCATTTTTTACCCACCAATTGTTTAGTCAGCGTCAATCCCCACGCACAATTAGCTCTCCCCAATCACACCCGACACCCTTCATGATGAGAACTAAATACGTTAGCATAAACATATGCTAAAAGTAAAGATCAGGGGGTGTGGTCAGGGGTGGAGCTAGAATAGGAGCAAACTCACCTAATTTAGAAGCGTGTTCTGACTTTTGTGCTGTCCTTTTGCTAGGTTAGCTTGTAGCTAGGTGTCTAATTTCCCTTACAAACTATTACCAATGTATATAATCTTTGATGTTTACGTGTAATAATGCTAAATGAATCATTATGTGTAACGTAAGTGTGTTCTAGTGGTTGTATTATCATTACGTACGTTACGTTTTCTTTCAAACGGAATACATGGGCTGATGAGTGACACGGCAGAACAGTGTTTGTGCTACTGTTGGGAGATTGCGAGCAAAATTGGCCGTATTCTCTGGGTGGGAGGGGCTTACAGAGATACTGGCCAATGGTGGACGTATGTGAGCTCGTGTATGTTGAAGAGGGCAGATTGCGCTTTCTATACAAGCTAAAACAGCAGAAATCCACAGTGATGTTATCATGATTCACATTTAAAGTAAGCTCAAAAGTCAAAAGTAAAGTAAAACTCAAAAGCCGAGCGCCAACGACGTCTGCCACAAGTGTATTCCTCTTCAAATCTTCAAATTCCCCTCACTTCCTGTAAGACGTGTAAAGTGCGTCGAGGCCGGAGTGAGTAATAGTGATTAATAACAGTATTCCCATAAGCATATAAGTTTAGCAATGATGTGATCGTCAGCCTTTAGTGTACACTAACACCGCTGCAGGAATGTCCAGCCACACACACACACACACACACACACACACACACACACACACACCATGTCACCCTCCTCTCTGCACCTGTCTTCTGCCTCAATCACAAGACCGAGTGTGTGTCAGTGGTATCAAGTCCCCTTACTCCGACTCTATGGTCTATTTTACACTTAATAACAGCTGCGACGTATTTTTTCAATACGGCAGTCACGTCAATAATAATAATAATAATAATCACGATAATAAAACACTCACATGACATTTTAAAAGTCATCGATCATCCAGGTAACGATACAGTATTAAGCATCGAGCGCGTGTAACCTTTTCAACGGGTTCATTCAGTTACTATTGTGTCAGATGTGAACATCTGTTATTTGAAATAACTTTTTTTTTTTAAATATTAAATAAAAACAAAATGTTACTTTTATCGTCTCTATTTTATTCTTTATTTTTAATGAATAACATTCTGCAGAGGGGCGCACAGTGGCTTAGTGGTCAGCACGTTCGCCTCACACCTCCAAGGTCTGGGGTTCGAGTCCCGCCAGGGCCATGTGTGTGTGGAGTTTGCATGTTCTCCCCGTGTGTCGGGGGTTTCCTCCGGGTACTCCGGTTTCCTCCAGTCCAAAGACATGCATGTTAGTCTGATTGGTGTGTCTAAAGTGTCCGTAGTGTGTGAGTGTGTGAGTGTGTATGTGATTGTGCCCTGTGATGGACTGTCACTCTGTCCAGGGTGTACCCCGCCTTGTGCCCCACGCTTCCTGGGATAGACTCCAGGTTCTTCGTGACCTTGATAAAGGAGTAAGCGGTAGAAGATGCATGGATGGAACATTCTGCAGATTCTGTAAGGCGTACGTAAACTTATGACCTCAAAGATATGTTCAAGTGGTCGGAGAAATCCCTAACGAGACACCGAGAACGGCTCGGCCGGCCACATTTAGGATTAAAGGAAACGTTCAGGAAAAGGTTCCTTTAAAATACGTTGTGTTCAGTACATATCGCATATACGCATCTAATCTTTAGTACTTAAATGATTTACTTCCTGTTCCAGCGTCCCAGGAGCCAAAGCTACGGTACAAAGTGGCTGAGAGACGAGGAGTAACCGAATGAAGCAACGGATTGTGTAAAAGAAGATAAAGAGGAGTGAAACGTACTGAGAGCTGAAAGGAGGAGGAGTAGTCAAGAGGGTGAACAAGGAGGTAGTGTAGGAGTGATGAGAGCGAAAGTGAAGGCCGGTAATATGAACCACAGAGAACCCAAATGAAAGGTAAGAGGAGTTGCTCTTACAAATCAGCGTGTTTTACTCCTCCAAATCTTTACGGAAACTGCCTGATTCTGGGAAATCATCGTCATCGAAGCTCAGCATGTGTGTGTCTACGAGAGAGAGAGAGAGAGAGAGAGAGAGAGAGAGAGAGAGAGAGAGAGAGACGTCTCTTTTTTTCCACTTAGTCATGTGTTCATTCCATACAGGGTTTACAGACTAAGCAAAAGGTTACAGCCGCCCTCTCGACTCATATACACACAACCTATATTACCGTTTTTCTCAAACAACAACGTAGCAAGGCTGCTCTGGTTGTGCTGGTTCCGTCTGGTCAAGCTGGAACACACGCTCTCTTAGACCATCAAGGAAACCCAAGAGGTGCATAGGGTCTAAGGATGGCATGGCGGTGGAGAACCCCTCGTTGGCTGATAGCCCTGCACATAGTCACGTTAACTCATCGCTGGCCAGGGACATTCATTATAGCCTGATGGCCAATTATGTTCCTCTTCCTTCTCCTTCTTTTGATCAAGTTAAATCCAGCCTGATCAACATTGGCCGGCAACAGGTCGGCAATCTCAAAGCCTCGTTATGGCGAGGTTTGGTTAATGTTGTTGGCGGCTGTGGCTCAGTCGGTAGAGCGGGTTGTCCACTAATCCACTAATCGTGGGGTTTGTGGTTCGAATCCCGGCCCGGGTGATCCCATGCCGAAGTGTCCTTGGGCAAGACACTGAACCCTAAGTTGCCCCTGATGGCAAGCTAGCACCTTGCATGCAGCTCTGCTACCTTTGGTGTATGAGTGCGCACTTGTAAGTCGCTTTGGATAAAAGCGTCTGCTAAATGAATAAATGTAAATGTAATGTTGTCAAATCACAATAAGTCATTATGTACAGTAAGTGTTGTATCTTGATGTGGAATTTTCTCGGAAGTCTGAGGACATTACAGAAATGGACGGTAACCTGAGGTCAGGATCAAACCGCGGACCCTTGGACTATGAGGCGGGAACGCTACCCGCTATGCGAACGTTCCGCCGCGACGCGAACAATACATTTCCACTCAATTTTGCTAGCTGCTGCTCCTAAGTCCAAGTTGAACTGGCAGTTCACTCACCACCTGCTAACAGGCTTTATGATTTTGACAAAATGCACACACAAATATAACATACCACGGTGTTCCTTTTCAACTTCTCGCTGACGTTTAAAGATGCTCAGGGGTTTGCGAGTGCACCAAGCTACATAGCGCACGTGTCACCTCATAAAACAATTTAATCATCAACAAAGACAGACAGGTGTTGTTCACACCGCCCCAGATAGCAGCTCAGTCCTCGCCTGCTCCGCTCTCTGATCTCATAACTTTCGTGACACGCCGATGACAGTTTAATTCTCATGATCTAACGTGGCCCCAAAGCGTCAGGATCACTACTGAGAAGGGTCCGTGCACTTCAAACGAACACGTACACACATACACACACTCCGCTCAGTCAGCCAGGTCATACAATACCACCCTGCTCCATCTCACCCAGTAGCAGCCGCGAAGCCACACATCAAACCCAGCGTGAGTTATGGGTGCGGGGAAAACGTCTACACCCAACACACCTCATTACATTTCTGGCTCGGTGTGTGCTATTTTGGACACGGAGACCTATTTACATTTTCAGACCGACTAATTTCAGTTTTCTCCCTCACTCTCAGGACTCCACCTTTGGGCAACGGTTGCGTTCTGAAGGTTTCTGCCAGAGAAAAGTTGGGTGTGAGAGCGTGTTGGTCAGGTCAAGTAACGAGACCACACACTGTTTGATGTTTGGAACAAGCCCCCGTTTTATATAAATATACCGCCAGTCAAAAAGGTTTTTAACCACACCCTTTAAAAGATTGGGCTCTAATATTAGAAAATGTATGTAAGGAATATAAATACATGAATTGAGAAATGTGTGCGACTTTTAAACACCAGCTGTACCTGACTGGAATAAGGCCTCACCCAGAGACCTATTACAATCCTAAATACAAAGATTTAGTTATTAGGTGGAACATTTGTTTGATATTAACGTATACCCACCGGCCATTTCACTATATACGCCACACTAACGCCACACTAACGGCTGGGTGGCTGTGGCTCAGTCAGTAGAGCGGGTTGTCCACTAATCCACTAATCGTAGGGTTGGTGGTTCGAATCCCGGCCCGGGTGATCCCATGCTGAAGTGTCCTTGGGCAAGACACTGAACCCTAAGTTGCCCCCGATGGCAAGCTAGCACCTTGCATGCAGCTCTGCTCCCATTGGTGTGTGAGTGTGTCTCATTTGTAAGTCGCTTTGGATAAAAGCGTCTGCTAAATGAGTAAATGTAAATGTAACGCTCTTTGTGTTCCTCGCGATTTTTCCCACCTATGTTTTCCACAAGGTGTTAGAAATATGTCTGCTCCATATCGATAGGATTGCATCATATAATTCATGCTTCAGAATTTTATCCCCAACACACACTACTGGATTCATATCTGGTGACTACGGAAGCCACTGAAGTATCGTGATTGTCATATTCAGGGGTCCAGTTTGAGACCATTTGCGCTTTGCGAAATGGGTAACTTGTAGCCACAAAGGGACGGACATGGTCAGCAACAATATTCGGATAAAATGTGACATTTATACAATGCTCGATTGGTATTAAGGGGCATAAGGTGTACCAAGAAAACATTCCCCACACCATTACACCACCACCACCAGCCTGAACTGTTTACACAAGGCATAAACATACACACACACACACACACACCAACCTTAACTTCTTCTACACCAAGCTTAACACATCATGTCTTCATGGAGCTCGCTTTGTGCACAGGGGCGCCATCATGCTGGAACCAGTTTGGGCCTCACAGTTCAACTTTGTGGATACAGTTTGGGGAAGAACCACATATGGGTGTGATGGTCAGGGGTTCACATACTTTTGAACATAGAGTGTATTCCATACATTATACACAAACCATACATGTTCTAGATTCTAAACTGTGGTTCTTGCCGGTCTTGATAATTGACTCCGATTGGGATTTCTTTACCCAGCACCCCTTAAAAAGCTAGAACCTTAAAGAACCCTATGGAGAGCTGTTATGTCTAAGAGTGTTTTGTACAATACACTGCATTTATGTTGTATTTAAGCCGTATATATAAGCTTTTAATTACTTCCTTCTTCCTTCAACTAAATGTCACTCGGGGGGATGAAACGTTTATCCATTTGAATGATATTCTTTATTAAAAAAGTCAGGGCAGTTTGGGGGGGGGTGTTTGGACCTGGAGTGGGTGTGTCACTAATTCAGAGCAGAACCGCTTCCAGTGGCGTCGGGCAGCCTTAGCAGCATTACAGTAAGTGAATGTGACAGTGCGTACGGTACAGTATGTGGCCTGCATTCCTTTCTGTGAGCCCGCTCTGACCTGCTGCTGCTAAAAGGTCACACATATGGAGACACTCAATCTCCCTGTGCTCGCTATACGAGCGGTCACGCGTGATTCCCCGTACGACAGCCGTGCCGCCGAGTCAGATACAGTAGCCTGGAGTTCGGTTCAGGCACTTTAGGAAAAATTATGTTGTGCAAAACAAAACCTAGAAGAAAAAGGCGAAACGATTGGAAGAGTGTGACGTCTTTGCGGTTCAGTCATGCGATCCTTCTGTAGGAATGAAACAAGATGCAAAGCACAAGACAAACACACCCAGGCTACGCCCTGAACCCTGTAAAGCACTGTACTGTTTCATATTCCCACAGCTTCCATATTTGTCCCAATGTTTTACATACAGTTTTTTTTTTTTTAAAGGTTCTTAAAGAGTTCCTTGTATGGTTATGAAGGAACCTCTGAAGACATATGGATGAAAATTGTAAAACAAATAAATAAATAAATCTCAAAGTGAAAAATTTTGACAATTTTAGCTGAAAGAAATTTAAATAAGGGGCGCACGGTGGCGTAGTGGTTAGCACGTTCGCCTCACACCTCAAGGGTCCAGGGCTCGAGTCCCGCCGTGTATGTGTGTATGTGTGTGTGTGTGTGTGGAGTCTGTATGTTCTCCCCGTGTGTCGGGGGTTTCCTCCGGGTACTCCGGTTTCCTCCTCCAGTCCAAAGACATGCATGGTAGTCTGATTGGCGTGTCTAAAGTGTCCGTAGTGTATGAATGTGTGTGTGTGTGTGTGTGTGTGTGATTGTGCCCTGTGATGGACTGGCACTCTGCCCAGGGTGTACCCTGCCTTGTGCCCGATGCCTCCTTGGATAGAATCCAGGTTCCCCATGACCCTGATAAAGGAGTATGCAGTAGAGGATGGATAGAAAATTAAAATAAATTAAATGGTGCTACATGATGGACACGGCTTGTTCTGATTGATTCCATGTTGGTGGTCCACATCGTTAGGTTTAAGAACAGCCAGAACTTCAGGAAAACTTTGCTGAATATTACATACAGTATTGACTTTTGGAAAACTGACTTCTGATCTGGAATGCTTCATTGTGATTGGATGTTCGTCATGTTTGTAGACAGTTCAACTCTACAGGTCATGATAGCTCATAGGTGCTGGAGCTTCATGAACACGGGCTCAAGGAGTTAAAAAATGATCATAAAATGTCGAATCCACTTACTTAACTTTTAGAGACCTAATCTTTTAGAGACCGGATGTATTGCACCTTTAATTCACATTGCTTGATTTTAGCCAAGGTGCATGGTGGCTTAGTGGTTAGCACGTCCGCCTCACACCTCCAGGGTCCGGGGTTTGAGTCCCGCCAGGGCCATGTCCGATCTGGAGTTTGCATGTTCTCCCCGTGTGTCGGGGGTTTCCTCCGGGTACTCCGGTTTCCTCCTCCAGTCCAAACACATGCATTGTAGGCTGATGGGCGTGTCTAAAGTGTCCGTAGTGTATGAATGTGTGTGTGAGTGTGTATGTGATTGTGTCCTGTGATGGACTGGCACTCTGTCCAGGGTGTACCCCGCCTTGTGCCCGATGCTCCCTGGGATTCCCCCGTGACCCTGAAAAGGAGTAAGCGGTTGAGGATAGATGGATGATTTTAGCCACGAAATTCCCTGCAGATGACAAATTCTACAGGTATATTTGTAGATCCAGTCACAGGACGTGAGGCTGATTTGATTTGGGACCTGGCCAGGTGAGAGGGAGCATGAAGGTGTGAACGCTCTCATCCGAGAGATCAGACGAAGGTGGAGTCATCCGAAAACACCCCCTGGATTTATTAACCGAAAATCTGCAAAACATCCAGGCACATCCCCGTTTCCCACTAAAAAGGCGATACATTCAGCGGAGCAGCCAGGGAAGTGCCTGAAGAATCGGTCCACACACGGAGAAGGAAAATCTTTCATTTCCAGGCGAATTTCTTTCATCTGTTGCGTATCACCACAAAAAACAACCTCAAATTCGAGCTTAAAATTAGCATCACAATGGCTGCCGGCGCCACAAGTTTTTCCAATCATAAACTGAGTCAGTTTTGCTAAATAAAGCAAAGATGCATAAACAACATTCCCCCCCCCGAGTGATCCGTAATTCAGACCCAATGCCACGTCTTCACAAGGGCCTGATGGGAAAAAAAACAGAGGCTGGAGAATGGGCGCTGGATTTAAAGTCGTAGAGTATAGGGTTAGGGTTAGAGAATAAGAAATGTTATTATTATTGTACCTTCAGGGTTAGGGGTTGGAGTTCCACCTCCTCCACCTTCTGTGTGTGCGGGACTTGTATGCTCTCCCCGTGCTTCGGGGGTTTCCTCCAGTTCCCTCGCCCAGTCCGAAGGCGTGCGCTGTAGGCTAATTGACGTTTTCAAATTGTCCGTAGTGTTCGAATGGGTGTGTGAGTGTGTATGTGATGGCACCCCATCCAGTGTGTCCCCCCACCTAATGCCTCGAATTCCCTGGGATTGGCTTTACATGACTGATCATGAATGACGCTTTGTTGCTGGAAGTGTGAACGCATGTTTATAGTCAAAGTCACGCTTTTTTCAATCACCCATATATTTCCAGTGCATTATAAGGTTTGTCTACATTTACATTTACATTTATTCATTTAGCGGACGCTTTTATCCAAAGCGACTTACAAATGAGACACACTCACACACCAATGGTAGCAGAGCTGCATGCAAGGTGCTAGCTTGCCATCGGGGGCAACTTAGGGTTCAGTGTCTTGCCCAAGTACACTTCGGCATGGGATCACCCGGGCCGGGATTCGAACCACCAACCCTACGATTAGTGGATTAGTGGACACCCCGCTCTACCGACTGAGCCACTGCCGTCTAGAAAGTAATGACCACTGATCTTTAAAAAAGCCTGCATGGCTTGCATAATTTCACTACATTAATTATTTCTCTGGACATAAATTTGCTAAAGAGCACTTTACGATTGCAAAACAATTACTTGGTCCCGCCTCTGCTTTGGATTACATTAATAGACAGGTCAGAAGAAATACCTCACATGCTGTAGATCGTATAAACGTGTGTGGATAGATCTCTTAATGAAATGCATCATTTCTTTCCCCTCTCCAGCTCGTATCTCCTTCCTTATTCCCTCTGTACTCTACATTTAAAATCGGTGCTTTGGTTTAAGCCCTTGATCTGAGCGGCTTGAGGTTTTGGAGGTTTGGTTTATTGTGGAGATCTCTGGGTAAAGATTATTCTGATTGGTCAGAAGAAGGTTTCCAGATGGCAGCTGATTGTGGGGTTAATACAGCTAGTCTGGAAGCAGGAACGAGACTTGAGGTGCCCCAATGTGTGTGTGTGTGTGTGTGTGTGTGTGTGTGTGAGTGTGTCAGATGGTAAAAGGGGGAAAGGGGGCTGGGATGGAAGAATGCCACCATGCTCGTTTCCTGTACAGATGGAGGAAGTTGGATTTATTTATGTAGCCTCTCAGAGATGGCAGGATCTGCTGGAGAACATGGGGGGGAGAGAGAGACAGAGAGAGAGAGAGAGAGAGAGAAATCATAAAAAAAGAATGTTGACATCTTAATTCTGATTGGTCTGCAACTCAGAGAGTAGTGAAGCTGCAAATCTGATGCTTTTGTTCAAGAAAGAAAACCATACAATAGTTGAAATGGTGAGGTGAGGTGTGTTGTTTTGGTTTTTTTTTTTTTTGTATGTAGACGTTTATTTAAATGTGAAAGTTTTTGGTGCTAAGGAGTCTCCAGTTTCAGTGCTCTGTAACAATTTTCCACCAGAGGAAAGTCCTCAGTTTGCTGCCGCCGCACAACTGTCAGAGCTGCTGTTACAGAAATGAATCAATACCTTCTGACCAATGAGATTAGAGAATTCAACAACACTCTGGTGTATATATATATATATATATATATATATATATATATATATATATATATATACATATATACACACACATATATATATATATATATATACACACACACACACACACATATATATATATATACACACACATATATATATATATATATATATATATATACACACACACACACACATATATATATATATATATATATACACACACACACATATATATATATACACACACACACACATATATATATATATATATATATATATATGTATATATACACACACATATATATATATATATATATATATATATACACACACACACATATATATATATATATACATACACATATATATATGAAAAAAAAAACACACACACACACATATATATATATACTGTATATATATACATATACTGTATATATTATATATATATATATCAGAAATCATGATTTAAAAAGCTAATAATTAACGATAATTAATAACGACATGTTTTGGTTTTTTTTAATGAGGAAACACACACACACAAACACAACGTTGTGTTAACTATGTGCCTGCAAGTCCGTGCATGCATGTGTACTCCTGTTAGGCGTGCATTGAGGAAGCACACGGCGAGTGTGTTTCTGTGTTTCTCTGCTGGCATGCACACCATTCAGATATTAGTGTGGGTCTGTGTGTTGTCAGAGAGAGTTTTTTGCTCTGTGTGTGTGTGTGTGTGTAAGCATGAAGCGAACTAGTTGTACTGTAGCCTCAGTGCTCACTGAGACGGCCAACAGGCCTGTGCTGACTCGGAGTTCTGGCGAAATCCTGCTCTCTGTTTTATAGTTTCCTGTGTGGGCTTTTATAGATGTCTATGAAAATCTCCCACATGGCAGAAGTGCACACAGAGAAACAACACACGCGCGCACACACACACACACACACACACACACAGACTCTGTCAGGGTTCTACTTCATTAGGCATAATTATTCTGCAGTAGAGGAGTAGGGTTAATTGGTGTAAGTGATGTGTATGATTGTGATCCAGTGTCACAGCTGGAAACAACGCTGTGTTCACTCAGTGTACGAATACTAATATACACCTCACTTATCAAACTGGAAGCCATTTGTTTCTTCGTAAATGGTGTGCACTTATATAGCGCTCTTTTAACTTTAGCGGTTCCAAAGTGCTTTATATCGGTTCTCACTCACATGCTAACGGTAGCAGAGCTGCCACGCAACGCGCTAACTTGCCATCGGGAGCAACTTGGGGTTCAGTGTCTTGACCAATGACACTTTGGCGTGCGGAGTCGCGTGCGGAGTCCAAGAATCGACCCGCCAACCCTACGATTAGTGGACAACCCACTCTAACACCTGAGCCACAGCCACCCGTTCCCTCATAAGAGCAGTGTGTGGTGTTAATCCGGGAAAAACGTTCGTGTCATGTCCGTTTCGTGAGTTTGTGTAAATTTACCTATAAGGACACTCACTAATGTGATCGGCTTCGGATCGTAAAAACCGGTGACGGGTTTATGCTCGGATCACCCCTTCATTTATCGAGTTCATTCCCACATCCTCAATCATTTCTTATTAATGACATGAGGGAAAGCAATTCAAAACAAATCCGTAAATGAAGAAAAATAAGAGCATTTAGAGCACGTGCCGCTTAGGGGGCGCTCTTTCATTGTTTAGTACATTTACATTTACATTTATTCATTTAGCGGACGCTTTTATCCAAAGCGACTTACAAATGCGAGCACACTCACACACCAATGGGAGCAGAGCTGCATGCAAGGTGCTAGCTTGCCATCGGGGGCAACTTAGGGTTCAGTGTCTTGCCCAAGGACACTTCGGCATGGGATCACCCGGGCCGGGATTCCAACCACCAACCCTACGATTAGTGGATTAGTGGACAACCCGCTCTACCGACTGAGCCACAGCCGCCCGTTTAGTGCTTGCTTAGACGTTCTCGGCTCTCTGTGGAGCTTCGTGGGCGTCTCTAAAGGTAACTCATGAACAGGCTTGGGCATTTGTGGTGGTTTATCTAACGTTTTGTAAGTTAGGGTTGGGAATTTGACAACGGAGGTCTTGACTCCTGTTCTAGGTGTCTGTTATGTTCTTCAGGAGTGCTTCAGAGTTACTAGAACGCGTGTGTTTTAGTTAACCTGTTTGTAACTTAAGCATAAAGTCGCCTAGTCATTAACTGGTAATTAATTCATGTGATGTGATGAAAGGTTGAGATGAATCAGGTGTGTGTGGTCGCACCGAAGTGTTTTATAAGAGCAGTGAGCTGTACTGTGCCGATTATCCCCATTGTGGAGTTTTCTGCTTGAGGAACAAACAAAAGGTGCTTAATTGCCACATTTATTCAAATAGAACACGACTGAAAGAACTACAGGGCTGTGTCCCAAATCACATACCAGTGTACTAAATGTCAGTTGTGTATATTAAAGTGTGTATGAAAACAGAGTGGTGAACTGATTTCTCCAGTGCACCTTTAAGTCTAGAAAAAAAAACCCTTTCACACTACGGAGTGTTTAAACACACCGCCGAACAAAGCATCTGAGTCAGAGCTGAGTGATTACAGCGGATCCCAGTTCATGTTTAAAGTCACGTAACGCAACGTATAATCTATGATAAAGTTCAAAAGAGCATGTGGATGTTATCTGGATCCGGGCTCCAGGCCTGTTTCAGCCACACACACACACACACACACACACACACACACACACACACACACACACACACACACACACACTCTCTGGGTGATTCATGTCAAGCTTAAATGGATGTGCATCATGTGCCAAAGTGTGTATCTGCCCTACTGTACATGTGTGCGTGCGTGTGTGTGTGAGTGAGTGAGTGAGTGAGTGAGTGAGTGAGACAGAGAGAGAGACAGAGAGAGAGAGACAGAGAAACAGAGAGAGAGAGACCGAGAGAGAGACAGAGAGAGAGAGACCGAGAGAGAGAGAGAGAGAGAGAGAGAGAGAGAGAGAGAGAGAGAGACAGAGAGAGAGAGAGAGAGACAAAGAGAGAGAGAGAAAGAGAGAGAGAGAGACAGCAGCTCTCTAGCATATAAGTCATGAGTCACAAGCTGAGCGGCACCTGCACTGAACCCCCTCACACACACACATGCACGCATACACACACACACACACACACACACACACACACGGGTGTGTATCAGCCTTTGAAAAACAATTAATACAGCATATAATACCACACACACACACACACACACACATACAAACACACAGGTACCTACACGTTCACACACCCTTCACGCCTGCGCAGTCTTGTCTCACAGCTCCAGGATCATCAGAACACGGATTTACAAAATCCCTAATAACAAGCAGGACTGGAATGAGACGCAAAAACACCGTCAGTTACAAGTCTGTACCGGTCGCACCACATGACTGGAAAACAGTGACAAAACAACAGCACGGTTAACCATGAAACGCTAGAGTTACAGTGAGACTTTATATTCAGATAGAAGTGAGGCAGAATGCAATCCAGGTGTTTATGGTCAAATCCAGAATTATTGGCACCCTTCAACAAAGAAAGCACAGTGACGTCCACTTCTTCTCGGTCGGTCCTCTACACTTCCTCGCCATGTTTCCTGTTAGACTTTTGGGACACCCCGTATAACCATGACAACTTTTTCATGTAGTTATGTGAAATCTATTGAAATTAGAATGACAGGGATTTATACATTTACTCCATGTCTTCGTCGGATAATATCCCTCGTGTCTTTGAGGAAATGGAAAAAGAACTGTTTTAACAGATGGCAAATTGCACATATTATTATTATTATTGCGATGATCGTTTTTGTCACGTATGTTTCAATGATGAAAGACAAAATAAAACAGAAGAAAAAAAAGGGAAAATAAATATGGAAACTTTGGCAGATATCACCGCCCCTTTCGGCTCAGATCTGGAGAGCGAAAAGGGTCACAGCAAAACCTTGACTTCTTTTCCAAATACCTTTCTGTTGCTTTTGGCGTCCGCGTTGGTTTCGTTTCATTTTTAACGTTTTGGAATTCCACCCAGGGTGCATGGTGGCTTAGTGGTTAGTACGTCTGCCTCACACCTCCAGGGTCCGGGGTTCGAGTCCCGCCAGGGCCATGTGTGTCCCCGTGTG
>JAFFST010000292.1:12796-15467 GCA_022414735.1 Noturus placidus | reverse complement strand
AACCCCCCCCCCCCCTAAACGTTTTGCGTTTTTTTCTATTTTTCTTTGTTCGATTTTTGCACGGTGAACTCTCACACGGTTAGCATACATTACTCGGCTAATCTCAGCAGGTAGATAGTGTTCTGTACAGCTCTGTGCATACAAATCACGGCTCGATCTTCACTGACAAGAGATTTTCTTAGGCCCAGAGCCAGAACAGCAAACACACACACACACACACACACACGCCGTTCCTAACTGATTAGCTTCGTTTGAGGTCATTAAACATTCCCTCTCTTTCTTCCTGTCAAACTGATCACAAATCATCCTGTACAGTGCGTCCAGTCAGAAGCGATGCCGCCTTTATTTCAATTCTACTCTAACTGCCGTGTTTCTAAATCCTCACCCGCACACTGACGGTGTTCGTGCAAGGAAATTCAGCGCCAGTGTGCAATTAACACCTCACGCTCGAGGGGTATGTTTAAGAGTGCGGTGGAGTTTAGTTCAAGTAAAGCTTTGTGGAAATTGGTCTAATACGTTTTCCTGACCTTTTTATTCATTTATTTATTTTAGTCAGAAGGTGTTGATTCCTTTTCTGTGTGAGCAGCTCTGAGCGAGACCGTAGTTCCAGACACCAGGGTGAAATTTAATTAACGCACTCGTTCTTATATGTTAAAATGAATATCGTTTCTATAGCAACGCCATTACACAGGGACTCTCCAGTGTCAGCGCAATGTACCAGTCAGAGGTAACTTTTTTACCGTTTAGGTATTCCGAAGTCTTCAAATTTACGGTTCCTTCGAGTATGAACCGTACGCTTAATCTTATCGAGTATCGTACTGTAGCGTCTACTAAACGTATGCAGAGTACGCATACTTTTACCCCTGTCTCGTATTGTACCGAATCCATCACCAGTGCGTCTAAACCGCCATCAGATTTATAACGCCTCTGAGATGCGAAATGCCAGCAGGTAAGAAGCTGTCCCACCAACGCTTGGCGCTTTCCTCAGCTCGGTCTCGTGTGTGTTAAACGAAAAACCAAGAGATGGTACGCGGGTGCTGGAGAACAGAGCCTGGCGTCGGATTTCCGGGCCAGTTTACAGTTCGGAGCAATTCCGCTCCGGCATACTCAGCCATGTCTGAGCTTGCGGGGCGGTAATTCCATCCACCCGCTCGAGAGAAACCCAGCGATCAACACAAACACACACACACACACGGCTTTGAGAAGCAAATGGGTCCTGACTACACATGCTCTCAAGCGTTTGAACATTAAACCAAAAATGGAATAAAAACCCAAGAAGGAGCCCAAACTCGTAAACTAGGCGACCTACTGTTCAATTTGGGAGGAACGGTGAATGACAAGGTGCTGTTAAAATACTGATAAAACACATCCAAACCTAGAAAGCTTGTGGGGAAGTCTGGACACAGACCACCACTGGAGATCAGCGCTGCCACTTAGGGGCCTCTCTCTCGCACATACGCACACACACACACACACACACACACACACACACACACCATCCTGAGCTGTCCACAAAAACGTCCGCTCTGAATCCAAATTACACAGCGGACAGAAAGTCTAAGAGAAAGACAGCTGCTCCTGAGTAAACAGGTCTGTGAGAGAACGGACCCAGCTTTAGGGCTAGTTCGGGTTTCATCCACACTTCCTCCGCGGCTCTGAATCAGTCAGAAACACAAACTGTGTAAAAATAGAAAGAACAAAAAAACAATTCAAGCAACGTTATGAAACGTCTTAGATGTTTCATATCGCACACTTACACGTCTTACACTCGCACAGGCTTGGTTAAACAGTACAGGATGAGATAGCAGCTGATTTACACACATCGCAATGATACGGTCTGCTATCCTCGGGCCGGATTCACCAAACGTTCCATTCATCCACCTTCTATACAGCTTGCTCCTTTATCAGGGTCACAGGGAACCTGGAGTCTATCCCAGGAGGCATCGGGCGCAAGGCGGGGTACACCCTGGACAGAGTGCCAGTCCATCGCAGGGCACAATCACATACACACTCACACACACATTCATACACTACGGACACTTTAGACACGCCAATCAACCTAACATGCATGTCTTTGGACTGGAGGAGGAAACCGGAGTACCCGGAGGAAACCCCCGACACACGGGGAGAACATGCAAACTCCACACACACATGACCCCGGCCTGACTCGAACCCCCGACCCTGGAGGTGTGATTTGAACGTGCTAACCACCAAGCCACCATTTCTAAGACTGTTTCTAAGACAAAGCTTTAAAGCGCACCTATTAATGGTTTTGAAACGTGCCTAATTTTGTTTTCTCATACAGATCTCAGATTTATGTGCCTCCGAGGTCGAGAAACACTCCAACGTGCTCATTATTTAAACCGCAGCGTTATCTCCCCAGAACATAATTTGAACGAAATCTGACATTCTGCACTTTAACCTCACACTAACCGATATGTTTCATGAACCGGACGAGCCCGAGAGCAGACACGGCGGGGGCAAAAAACCCCAACAACAAACGTCCAATTATTGGTGGATTACAACCCACTTGGCAACCAACATCTTCATTAAAATACATCTGTCAATAATTGTCATGATGCTGATGACAAATAAAGAGTGGCTTTAACTGCTTACATTGTGCTGAGTAAATCTATCATCACGATTACAAAACACACACACACACACACAC
>JAFFST010000279.1:0-10976 GCA_022414735.1 Noturus placidus | reverse complement strand
GGGAGTACAGAGTGCAGTCAGGGTGTCTGTGGGAGTGAGAAGGAGCGGTCAGGGTGTCTGTGACAGAGAGGGGGAGCAGGCAGGGTGTCTGTGGCAGAGAGTGTGTCAGCGTGTCTGTGGGATTGAAGAGTGCAGTCAGAGTGTCTGTGGGAGGGAAGAGTGCAGTCAGGGTGTCTGTGGGAGTGTATAATAGCGGTCAGGGTGTCTGTGGGACTGAAGTGGAGCGGTCAGGGTGTCTTTGAGAATGAAGAGTACAGTCAGGCTGGTTATGGGATTGAGGTGGAGCAGTCAAGGTGTCTGTTGGAGTGAAGGGGAGTCGTCAGAGTGTCTGTGGGAGGGAAAAGTGCAGTCAGGGTGTTTGTGGTATTGCGGTCGAGCAGTCAAATTGTCTGTGGGAGTGAGGGGGAGCGGTCATTGTGTCTGTGGGAGTGAATGGGAGCGGTCAGGGTGTCTGTGGGAATGAGGGTGAGCGGTCAGGGTGTCTGTGGGAGAAAAGAGTGCAGTCAGGGTGTCTGTGTGAGTAAAGGGAAGCGGTCAGTGTGTCTGTGGGAGTGAGGGGGAGCGGTTAGGGTGTCTGTAGGAGAGAGCGGGAGTAGTCAGCGTGTCTGTGCGATTGAAAGTGTCTGTGCAGTCAGAGTGTCTGTGGGAGGGAATTGTGCAGTCAGGCTGTCTGTGGGAGTGTAGAATAGCGGTCAGGGTGTCTTTGGGAATGAAGAGTGCAGTCAGGGTGTTTGTGGGATTGAGGTGGAGCAGTCAAAGTGTCTGTGGGAGTGAGGTGGAGCGGTCAGGGTGTCTGTGGGTGTAAAGAGTGCATTCACGGTGTCTGTGGGAGTGAAGAATGCAGTCAGGGTTTCTGTGGGATTTAAGAGTGCAGTCAGAGTGTCTGTGGGAGGAAAGAGTGCAGTCAGGGTGTCTGTGGGAGTGTAGCATAGCGGTCAGGATGTCTGTGTTACTGAAGTGGAGCGGTCAGGTTGTCTTTGGGAATAAAGAGTGCAGTCAGGGTGTCTGTGGGAGAGAAGAATGCAGTCAGGGTTTCTGTGGGAGTGAAGAATGCATTCAGGGTGTCTGTGGGAGTGAATAGTGTCTATGGGAGAGAGGAAGAGCAGTCCGGGTGTCTGTGGGAGTGAAGGGGAGCGGTCAGGGCATCTGTGGGAGAGAAGAGTGCAGTCCGGGGGTCTGTGGGAGTGAAGAGGAGCGGTCAGGGTGTCTGTGGGAGTAAAGAGTGCATTCAGTGTCTCTGGGAGTGAAGGGATCGGTCAGGGTATCTTTGGGAGGGAATAGTGCAGTCAGTGTGTCTGTGGGGGTGAAGGGGAGCGGTCAGGGTCTTTGTGGGAGTGAAAAGTGCAGTCAGAGTGTCTTTGAGAGAGAGGGGGAGCAGGCAGGGTGTCTGTGGGAGAGAGTGGGAGTAGTCAGGGTGTCTGTGGGAGGGAAGAGTGCAGTCAGAGTGTCTGTGGGAGTGAAGAGTGCAGTCAGAGTGTCTCTGGGAGTGAAGAGTGCAGTCAGGGTAACTGTGGGATTTAACTATGCAGTCAGTGTGTCTGTGGGAGTGAGGAGGAGCGGTCAGGGTGTCTGTGGGAGTGAGGTGGAGCGGTCCGGGTGTCTGTTGGTGTGCTCAGGGTGTCTGTGGGAGAGAGAGAGAGCGTTCAAGTTGTCTGTGGGAGAGAGGGGGAGAAGTCAGGGTGGCTGTGGGAGTTAGGAGGAGCGGTCAGGGTTTCTGTGGGAGTGAAGGGGAGCGGTCAGGGTGTCTGTGGGAGGAAAGAGTGCAATCAGTGTCACTGGGAGTGAATGAGAGTGGTCTGGGTGTCTTTTGGAGTACAGAGTGCATTCAGGGTGTCTGTGGAGTCAGAGAGGGGGAGCAGGCAGGGTGTCTGTGGGAGTGTAGAATAGTGGTCAGGGTGTCTGTTGGGCTGAAGTGGAGCGGTCAGGGTGTCTTTGGGAATGAAGAGTGCAGTAAGGGTGGTTGTGGGATTGAGGTGGAGCAGTCAAGGTGTCTGTGGAAGTGTAGGGGAGCAGTCAGAGTGTCTGTGGAAGGGAAGAGTGCAGTCAGGGTGTCTGTGGGAGTGAAGAGTGTCTATGGGAGTGAGGAGGAGCGGTCAGGATGTCTGTGGGAGTTAAAGAGAGCGGTCTGGGTGTCTGTGGGAGTTAAAGGGAGCGGTCAGGGTGTCTGTGGAAGTGAAGGGGAGCGGTCAGGGTGTCTGTGGCAGGAAAGAGTGCAGTCAGTGTCACTGGGAGTGAATGGGAGTTGTCAGGGTGTATTTGAGAGTACAGAGTGCAGTCAGGGTGTCTGTGGGAGTGAGAAGGAGCGGTCAGGGTGTCTGTGACAGAGAAGGGGAGCAGGCAGGGTGTCTGTGGGATTGAAGAGTGCAGTCAGAGTGTCTGTAGGAGTGTAGAATAGAGGTCAGGGTCTCTGTGGGAGTAAAAGGGAGTAATCAGGGGGTCTTTGAGAGAGAGGGGGAGCAGGCAGGGTGTCTGTGGGAGAAAGTGAGAGTAGTCAGGGTGTCTGTGGGAGGGAAGAGTGCAGTCAGAGTGTCTGTGTGAGTGATGAGTGCAGTCAGAGTGTCTGTGGGAGTGAAGAGTGCAGTCAGGGTGGTTGTGGGATTGAGGTGGAGCAGTCAAGTTGTCTGTGGGAGTGTAGAATAGAGGTCAGGGTCTCTGTGGGAGTAAAAGAGAGTAATCAGGGTGTCTTTGAGAGAGAGGGGGAGCAGGCAGGGTGTCTTTGGGAAAGAGTGGGAGTAGTCAGGGTGTCTGTGGGAGGGAAGAGTGCAGTCAGAGTGTCTGTGGGAGTGATGAGTGCAGTCAGAGTGTCTGTGGGAGTGAAGAGTGCAGTCAGGGTAACTGTGGGAGTAAACAATGCAATCAGGGTGTCTGTGGAAGTAAAGAGTGCAGTCAGGGTGTCTGTGGGAGTGAAGGGGAGTGGTCAGGGTGTCTGTGGGAGTGAAAGGGAGCGGTCAGGGTGTCTTTGGGAGTGAAGGGGAGCGGTCAGGGTGTCTGTGGGAGTAAAGAGTGCAGTCAGAGTGTCTGTGGGAGTAAAGAGTGCAGTCACAGTGTCTGTGGGAGTCAAGAGTGCAGTCAGGGTGTCTGTGGGAGTGAAGAGTGTCTATGGGAGTGAGGAAGAGCGGTCAGTGTGTCAGGGTGTCTGTGGGAGTGAAGCGTGCGATCAGGGTGTATTTTGGAAGTGAAGGGTGCGCTCATGGTGTCTGTGGGAGTGAAGAGTGCTGTCAGGGTATCTGTGGGAGTAAAGGGGAGTAGTCAGGGTGTCTGTGGGAGTGAAAAGGAGCGGTCAGGGTGTCTGTGGGAGTAAAGGGGAGCAGGCAGGGTGTCTGCGGGAGAGAGGTGAAGCAGTTAGTGTGTCCCTGCGAGTGAAGAGGAGAGGTCAGGGTGTCTGTGGGAGTGAAGAGTGCAGTCAGACTGTCTGTGGGAGGGAAGATTGCAGTCAGGGTGTCTGTGGTGGTAGGGTGGAGCAGTCAGGGTGTCTGTGGGAGTGAAGGGGAGCAGTCACGGTGTCTGTGGGAGTGAAGGGGAGCAGTCACGGTGTCTGTGGGAGTGAAGGTTAGCAGTCAGGGTGTCTGTGGGTGTGAAAAGTGCAGTCAGATTGTCTGTGGGAGGGAAGAGTGCAGTCAGGGTGTCTTTGGGAGTGAACAGGAGTGGTCAGGGTGTTTATGGAACCAGTCAGGTTGTCTATCGGAGTAAAGGGTAGTGGTCAGGGTGTCTGTGGAAGAAAAGGGAAGCAGGCAGGGTGCCTGTCGGAGAGAGATGGAGCAGTCAGGGTGTCTGTGGGAGAGAGACGGAGCAGTCAGGGTGTCTGTGGGAGGGAAGGGTGCAGTCAGGATCTCTGTGGGAGTAATGTGGAGCAGTCTGGGTGTATGTGGGAGTGAAGAGGAGCAGTCAGGGTATCTGTGGGAGTTAAAGGGAGCGGTCAGGGTGACTGTGGGAGTGAAGGGGAGCGGTCAGGGTGTCTGTGAGAGTGAGGAGGAGCGGTCAAGTTGTCTGTGGGAGTAAAGGGGAGCCGTCAGGGTGTCTGTGGGAGTGAAGAGTGTCTATGGGAGTGAGGAAGAGTGGTCAGGGTGTCTGTGGGAGTTAAAGGGAGTGGTCAGGGTGTCTGTTGGAGTGAAAGGGAGAGGTCAGAGTGTCTGGGGGAGGAAAGAATGCAATCAGGGTGTCTGTGGGAGTGAAGAGTGTCTGTGGGAGTTAGGAGGAGCGGTCAGGGTGTCTGTGGAAATGAAGGGGAGCGGTCAAGGTGTCTGTGAAAGGAAACAGTGGAGTCAGTGTCACTGGGAGTGAATGGGCGTGGTCAGGGTGTCTTTGGGAGTACAGAGTGCAGTCAGGGTGTCTGTGGGAGTGAGAAGGAGCGGTCAGGGTGTCTGTGACAGAGAGAGGGAGCAGGCAGGGTGTCTATGGGAGAGATCGGGTGTAGTCAGCGTGTCTGTGGGAGGGAAGAGTGTAGTCAGGGTGTCTGTGGGAGTGTAGAATAGCGGTCAGGGTGTCTTTGGGAATGAAGAGTGCAGTCAGCGTGGTTGTGGGATTGAGGTGGAGCAGTCAGGGTGTCTGTGGGAGTTAGAGGGAGCAGTCAGAGTGTCTGTGGGAGGGAAGAGTGCAGTCAGGGTGTTTTTGGGATTGAGGTGGAGCAGTCCAAGTGTCTGTGGAAGTGAGGAGGAGTGGTCAGTGTGTCTGTTGGAGTGAAGGGAAGCGGTCAGGGTGTCTGTGGGAGTGAAAAATTCACTCAGGGTGTCTGTGGGAGTAAAGAGTGTCTATGGGAGTGAGGAGGAGCAGTCAGGATGTCTGTGGGAGTGAAGGGGAGCGGTCAGGGTGTCTGTGGGAGTGAAGAGTGTAGTCAGTGTCTGTCTGAGTGAAGGGGAGCGGTCAGGGTGTCTGTGGAAGTGAGGAGGAGCAGGCAGGGTGTCTGTGAGAGAGAGGGGGAGCAGGCAGGGTGTCTGTGGGAGAGAGGGGGAGTAGTCAGGGTGTCTGTGGGAGAGAAGAGTGCAGTCAAAGTGTCTGTGGGAGTGAAGGGGAGCGGTCAGGGTGTCTGTGGGAGAAAAGAGTGCAGTCAGGGTGTCTATGGGAGTGAAGAGGAGCGATCAGAGTGTCTGTGGAAGTAAATGGGAGTGGTCAGGGTGTCTATGGGAGGGAAGAGTGCAGTCAGAGTGACTCCGCGAGTTAAGGGGAGCGGTCAGGGTGTCTGTTGGAGTAAGGTAAAGCAATCAGGGTGTCTTTGTGAGTCAGGAGGAGCGATCAGGATGTCTGTCAGTGAGAGGGGGAGCAGTCAGGGTGTCTTTGGCAGAGAGGGGGAGCAGTCAAGGTGTCTGTAGTAGGGAATAGTGCAATCAGGGTGTCTGTAGGAGGGAAGAGTGCAGTCAGAGTGTATGTGGGAGTAAAGGGGAGCAATCAGGGTGTCTGGGGAGTAAAGAGTGCAGGCAGGTTGTCTGTGGGAGTGCAGCGGAGCGGTCAGGGTGTCTGTGTGAGTGAAGAGTCCAGTTCCAGTCTCTGTAGGACTGAAGAGTGTCGGTGGGAGTGAACGGGAGCTGTAAGGGTGTGTAAGGATCGAGTCACGGTGTCTGTGGGAGTGAAGGGCAGTGGGAGTGTCTGTGGGAGTAAAGAATAGCGGTCAGGGAGTCTGTGGGAATAAAGGGTAGGTGTCATGGTGTGTATGGAACCAGTCAGGGTGTCTATGGGAGTTAAGGGCAGCGGTCAGGGTGTCTGTGGGAGAGAGGGGGAGCGGTCAGTGTGTCTCTGGGAGTGAGCTGTAGCGGTCAGGGTGTCTTTGGGAGTAAACAGTGCAGTCAGGGTGTCTGTGTGAGTGAAGTGGAGCGGTCAGGATATCTGTAGAAGTGCAGCGGAGTGGTCAGGGTGTCTGTGGAAGTGTAGCGTGCAGTCACAGTGTCTGTGGGAGTGAAGAGTGCATTAAGCGTGTCTGTGGGAGTGAAGAGTGTCTGTGGGAGTGAAGGGGCGCAATCACGGTGTCTGTGCAAGGGAACCTGAGCAGTCAGGGTGTCTGTGGGAGGTAACCTGAGCAGTCAGGGTGTCTGTGGGAGTGAGGAGCAGCAGTCACGGTGTCTGTGGTAGGGAAGGGGAGTGGTCAGATTGTCTATGGGAGTGAAGTGGAGCAGTCAGGGTGTCTGTGGGAATGAAGAGTGCAGTCAGGGTGTCTGTGGGAGTAAAAGGAGCGGTCAGGGTGTTAGTGGGAGTAAAGAGTGCAGTCAAAGTGTCTGTGGGAGAGAGGGGGAGCGGTCAATTTGTCTGTGGGAGTAAGGTGGACCAGGCAGGGTATCTGTGGGAGTGAGGAGGAGCAGTCAGGGTGTCTGTGCGAGTTAAATAGAGCGGTCAGGGTGACTGTGGGAGTGAAGGGGAGCCTTCAGGGTGTCTGTGGGAAAGAAGAGTGCTGTCACGGTGTCTGTGGGAGTGAGGGGGAGCAATTAGGTTGTCTGTGGGAGTGATGGGGAGCGGTCAGGGAGTCTGTGGGAGTGCATCAGTGCGGTCAGGGTGTCTGTGGGAGTGAAGAGTGCAGTCACAGTGTCTGTGGGAGTGAAAGGGAGTGGTCAGGGTGTATGTGGGAGTAAAGTATGCAGTCAGAGTGTCTGTGGAAGTAAAGAGTGCAGTCAGGGTGTCTGTGTGAGTGGTTAGGGTGTCTGTGGGAGTGAAGTGGAGCGGTCAGGGGGTCTGTGGGAGTGAAGGGGAGTAGTCAGGGTGTCTATGGGAGTGAAGGGGAGCGGTCATGGTGTCTGTGGGAGTGAAGAGTGCAGTCAGTGTATCTGTGAAAGTGAAGGGAAGCAGTCACGGTGTCTGTGGGAGTGAAGGGGAGCGGTCATGGTGTCTGTGGGAGTGAAGAGTGCAATCAGGGTGTCTATGGGAGTGAGGGGGAGCGGTCAGGGTGTCTGTGAGAGTGAGGGGAAGTGGTCAGGGTGTCTGTGGGAGTGAAGGGGAGCGGTCAGGGTGTCTGTGGGAGTGAAGGGGAGCGGTCAGGGTGTCTCTGGGAGTGCATGGGATCAATCAGGGTGTCTGTGGGAGTGAATAGTGCAGTCACAGTGTCTGTGGGAGTAAAGAGTGTCTGTGGGAGTGAAGTGGAGCGTTCAGGGTGTCTGTGGGAGTGAAGAGTGCAGTCACAGTGTCTGTGGCAGTGAAGGGGAGTGGTCAGGGTGTCTGTGGGAGTGAAGGGGAGCGGTCAGGGTGTCTCTGGGAGTGAACAGTGCAGTCAGTGTCTGTGGAAGTGAAGTGGAGCGGTCAGGGTGTCTGTAGGCGGGAATCTGAGCAGTCAGGGTGTTTGTGGGAGTGAATGGAAAATTTCAGGGTGTTTCTGGGAGTGAAGAGTGCGTTCAGAGTGTCTGTGGGAGGGAGGAGTGCAGTCATGGTGTCTGTGGGAGTTAAATGTTGCAGACAGGGTGTCTGTGGGAGTGAAGCGGAATGGTCAGGGTGTCTGTGGGACTGAAGGGGAGCAGTCAGGGTGTCACTGGGAGTAAAGTGGAGCACTCAGGGTGTCTGTGGGAATGAAGAGTGCAGTCAGGGTGTCTGTGGGAGTTAAATGGAGTGGTCACGGTGTCTGTGGGAGTGAAGCTGAACGATCAGGGTGTCTGCGGGAGTGAAGAGGAGCAGTCAGGGTGTCAATGGGAGTAAAGTGAAGCACTCAGGGTGTCTGTGGGAATAAAGAGTGCAGTCAGGGTGTCTGTGGGAGTAAACGGGAGTGGTCAGGGTGTGTATGGAACCAGTCAGGCTGTCTATGGGAGTGAAGAGGAGTGGTCAGGGTTTCTGTGGGAGTAAGAGTGCAGTCAGTGTATCTGTGAAAGTGAAGGGGAGCAGTCACGGTATCTGTGGGAGTGAAGGGCAGTGGTCAGGGTGTCTGTGGGAGTAAAGAGTGCGGTCAGGGTGTCTGTGCGAGTGAAGGGGAGCGGTCATGGTGTCTGTGGGAGTGAAGGGGAGCGGTCAGGGTGTCTCTGGGAATTAAATGGAGTGGTCACGGTGTCTGTGGGAGTGAAGCTGAACGATCAGGGTGTCTGTGGGACTGATGAATAGCGGTCAGGGTGTCTGTGGGAGTGAAGGGGAGCGGTCAGGGTGTCTGTGGGAGTGAAGAATAGCGGTCAGGGTGTCTGTGGGAGTGAAGGGGAGTAAACAGTGTGTCTGTGGGATTGAATGGGGAGCTGTCAGGGTGTCTTTGAGAAGAAAGAGTGCAGTCAATGTGTCTGTGGGAGTGAGGTGAAGCAATCAGGTTGTCTTTGGGAGTGATGGCGAGCGGTCAGGGTGTCTGTGGGTGTGCATCGGAGCAATCAGGGTGTCTGTGGGAGTGAATAATGCAGTCAGAGTGTCTGTGGGAGCGAAGAGTGTCTGGGAGAGAAGGGGAGCAGTCAAGGTGTCTGTGGGAGAGAGGGGGAGCAGTCAAGGTGTCTGTAGGAGGGAAGAGTGCAGTTACAGTGTCTGTGGGAGGGAAGAGTGCAGTTACAGTGTCTGTGGGAGTGAATGGGAGCGTTCAGGGTGTCTGTGGGAGTAAAGAGTGCAGTCAGGTTGTCTGTGGGAGTGAAGGGGAGCGGTCATGGTGTCTGTGGGAGTGAAGAGTGCAATCAGGGTGTCTGTGGGAGGGAAGAGTGCAGTTACAGTGTCTGTGGGAGTGAATGGGAGCGTTCAGGGTGTCTGTGGGAGTAAAGAGTGCAGTCAGGTTGTCTGTGGGAGTGAGGGGGAGCGGTCAGGGTGTCTGTGAGAGTGAGGGGGAGCGGTCAGGGTGTCTGTGGGAGTGAAGGGGAGCGGTCAGGGTGTCTGTGGGAGTGAAGAATAGCGGTCAGGGTGTCTGTGGGAGTGAAGGGGAGTAAACAGTGTGTCTGTGGGATTGAATGGGGAGCTGTCAAGGTGTCCGTGGGAGTAAAGAGTGCAGTCAGGGAGTCTGGGGAATGAAGGGGAGCGGTCAGGATGTTTGTCAGAGAGAGGAGAGCAGTCAGGGTGTCTGTGGACGAGAGGAACAGCAGTCACGGTGTCTGTGGTAGTGAAGGGGAGCGGTCAGGGTGTCTGTGGGAGTGAAGAGTGCAGTCACAGTGTCTGTGGTAGTGAAGGGGAGCGGTCAGGGTGTCTGTGGGAGTGAAGAGTGCAGTCAGGGTGTCTGTTCTGTGGGAGTGAAAAGGAGCTGTCAGGGTGTCTGTGGGAGTATAGAGTGCAGTCATGGTGTCTGTGGGAGTGAAGGGGAGCGGTCAGGGTGTCTCTGGGAATTAAATGGAGTGGTCACGTTGTCTGTGGGAGTGAAGCTGAACGATCAGGGTGACTGTTGGAGTGATGAATAGCGGTCAGGGTGTCTGTGGGAGTGAAGAGGAGTGGTCAGGGTGTCTGTGGGAGTGAAGAATAGCGGTCAGGGTGTCTGTGGGAGTGAAGGGAAGTAAACAGTGTGTCTGTGGGATTGAATGGGGAGCTGTCAAGGTGTCCGTGGGAGTAAAGAGTGCAGTCAGGGTGTCTGGTGAATGAAGGGGAGCGGTCAGGATGTTTGTCAGAGAGAGGGGAGCAGTCAGGGTGTCTGTGGACGAGAGGAGCAGCAGTCACGGTGTCTGTGGTAGTGAAGGGGAGCGGTCAGGGTGTCTGTGGGAGTGAAGAGTCCAGTCAGGGTGTCTGTTCTGTGGGAGTGAAAAGGAGCAGTCTGGGTGTCTGTGGGAGTATAGAGTGCCGTCAGGTTGTCTGTGGGAGAGAAGGGGAGCGGTAAGGGTGTGTATGAAACGAGTCAGGGTGTCTATGGGAGTTAAGGGCAGCGGTCAGGTTGTCTGTAGGCGGGAACCTGAGCAGTCAGGGTGTCTGTGGGAGTTAGGTGGAGCGGTCAGGGTGTTTGTGAGAGTGAGGGGAAGTGGTCAGGGTGTTTGTGGGAAGGAAAAGTGCAGTCATGGTGTCATTGTGAGAGAGGGGGAGCGGTCAAGGTGTTTGTGGGAGAGATGGGGAGGGGTCAGGGTTTCTGTGGGACTAAAGAGTGCAGTCCGGGTGTCTGGGGAGTGAAGGGGAGCGGTCAGGGTGTCTGTGGGATTAAAGAGTGTAGTCAGGGTATCGGTGGGAGTGAACGGGAGCTGTAAGGGTGTGTATGGAACGAGTCAGGGTGTCTATGGGAGTTAAGGGCAGCGGTCAGGGTGTCTGTAGGCAGGAAACTGAGCAGTCAGGGTGTCGGTGGGAGTGAATGGGAGCTGTAAGGGTGTGTATGGAACGAGTCACGGTGTCTGTGGGAGTGAAGGGCAGTGGTCAGGGTGTCTGTGGGAGTAAAGAGTGCGGTCAGGGTGTCTGTGCGAGTGAAGGGGAGCGGTCATGGTGTCTGTGGGAGTGAAGAGTGCAGTCATGGTGTCTGTGAGAGTGAGGTGGAGCGATCAGGGTGACTGTGAAAGTGAGGGGAAGTGGTCAGGGTGTTTGTGGGAGGGAAATGTGCGGCCATGGTGTCTGTGTGAGAGAGGAGGAGTGGTCAGGGTGTTTGTGGGAGTGAAGGGGAGCGGTCAGGGTGTCTGTGTGAGTAAAGAGTGCAGTCAGGGTGTGTCTGTGGAAGTGAAGAATAGCGGTCAGGGTGTCTGTGGGAGTGAAGGGGAGTAGTCAGTGTGTCTGTTGGAGTGAAGGGGAGCGGTCAAGGTGTCTGTGGGAGTAAAGAGTGCAATCAGGGTGTCTGGGGAGTGGTCAGGGTGTCTGTGGGAGTGAGGGGAAGTGGTCAGGATGTTTGTGGGAGGGAAAAGTGCAGTCAGGGTGTCTGTGGGAGTGAGGAATAGCGGTCAGGGTGTCTGGGGAGTAGTCGGTGTGTCTGTGGGAGTGAAGGGGAGCGGTCAGGGTGTCTTTGGGAGTGAAGAATAGCGGTCAGGGTGTCTGTAGGAGTGAAGAATAGCGGTCAGGTTGTCTGTGCGAGTGAAGAATAGCGGTCAGGGTGTCTGTGGGAGTGAAGGGGAGCGGTCAAGGTGTCTGTGGGAGTAAAGAGTGCAGTCAGAGTGTCTTCGTGAGTGAAGGGGAGCGGTCAGCGTGTCATTGGGAGTAAAGAGTGCAGTCAGGGGGTCTGGGGG
>JAFFST010000274.1:10000-13176 GCA_022414735.1 Noturus placidus | reverse complement strand
CACCCCACCATTCTCCATCCCACACACACCACCATTCTCCATCACACACCACCATTCTCCATCACACACACCACCATTCTCCATCACACACCACCATTCTCCATCACACACACACCACCATTCTCCATCACACACCACCATTCTCCATCACACACACCACCATTCTCCATCACACACACCACCATTCTCCATCACACACACCACCATTCTCCATCACACACACCACCATTCTCCATCACACACACCACCATTCTCCATCACACACACCATGTTAACTAGGCTTGCTGTGTCTTGTTCTAGGTGTTTGACTGTGTGTGTGTGTGTGTGTGTGTGTGTGTGTGTGTGTGTGTGTGTGTGTGTTAGACACGTAATCACTTTGAGAGTACGCGTGAGGAGATGGAGGAGCTGATGAAAAGGATGAAGCAGCCTAAACCTATGTTCATCAGACTGCAGCATCCAACCATCGAGGGCTACCTGTACATCCATGAGAAATGTGAGATTTATCTCTCACACACACACCACACCACACACACACACACACCACACACCACACACACACACCCCCCACACACACACACACACACACACACACACACTCCACACACACACACACACACACACCACACACACACACACACCACACACACCACAGACACACACACACACACACACACACACACACACACACACACACACACACTGTCTAATGTGTCACTATAAAACTCTTTAAAGAAATTGATTTACTTCCTCATGTACATTTATTATTCCCTGATTCAGGGACGCATACACACTTCCTGTTTACTTTGTTTGAATCTCTCTCCCTGTCTGTCTGCCTGTCTGTCTGTCAGGTTCCTGTCGAGCTCACCATAGAGTCGTGTATTCGGCGTAAAAGTGACACCATCGATAAACGCTTCTGCTTCGACATCGAGACTCAGGAGAGGTGAGACACACGGAGAGACAGACACACGGAGAGACAGACACACGGAGAGACAGACACACGGAGAGACAGACACACGGAGAGACAGACAGATAGATGCTGTAGTAGGCAGAAATCTGCCTGTGGTATTAGAAGACTCGGGATGTTTATGAACCACGTCTGAGATAAGCACCTATGCATCCTCGACCCCTCTCTGTGTGGCTCTGACTCTGGGTCAGTTACTTTAGTGAGATCATTTTAGAGGATCCTCTCCATTTCCTTGAGAGCACCGGGCCTCAGCTTGCTTAAAGCTTCGATGGAACTGTGAAAGAACTGTGGAACGTTTCCCCAGCTGAGGGACTCCACCACTAGCCAAGCAGTTCTGAAACACACACTGCTCCGCACCATGTTTTAAAGTTCTCCCAGGGATATTATCCTGCCCAGTGCAGATTTAACTTCTTGAGAGCTCGCACCACCTCCTCTGTACTTGTGGTGAGGGAAGATCACCAGGGTTTAGAGTAGAAATGATTGTTTCTGCTTGAGTGCTGTTATTGGTCTCAGATCTGGTGTAAAAACATTTGAGGTGGTTTAGAAGAGATGGCTACCTGAAACCTGAATGTGTTTAGGAGCGGTGGGAGTAATATTCTCTGCTGCCGTGTTCCTGCCAGGCTGTCAGGACTGTATATAGGTTCTCCTGAGTAAACGCTTCTCAACCATTTTCTTATATTTCATTTGAGCAGTTTTATTAGCAACCTCTCTATTGACCTCCTTTTTCTTCCGAACTCTGGGCCGGTGTAGAAAGCTCTCTTTCTTCTGTAAAATCTCCTCCAGTTCATTAGGGTTAGTTAAATTAGAGTTAGATGATGATGACGATGGTGGTTTAGATGGTGATGAAGGTTATGTTGATGATGGTGATGATATTATATGTTCATGTCCAGGCGATTGGTGACTCTACAGGCGATGTCTGAGTTCAACAGGAAGCAGTGGATGGAGGCGATGGATGGAAAAGAACCGGTGAGTTTTAAATAAACTCTTCTCTATTAGCTGTTTCTGTGGTGTGTTCTACAGTGTACTGCAGTGTACATTCAACATGGAAACTAGGGGACAGTGACTAGTAGAACTGGGGAACAGCGGGAACTGGGGAACAGTGGGAACTGGGGAACAGTGGGAACTGGGGAAAGTGGGGAACAGGGAACTGGGGAATGTGGGGAACTGGGGAAAGTGGAGAATGTGGGGAACAGCGGGAACTGGGGAAAGATGGGAACAGTGGGAACTGGGGAATGTGGGGAACAGGGGGAACTGGGGAACAGGGGGAACTGGGGAAAGTGGGGAACAGGGAACTGGGGAATGTGGGGAACTGGGGAAAGTGGAGAATGTGGGGAACAGCGGGAACTGGGGAAAGTGGGGAACAGTGGGAACTGGGGAAAGTGGGGAACTGGGGAAAGTGGGGAACAGTGGGAACTGGGGAAAGGGGGGAACAGGGAACTGGGGAAATTGGGGAACAGTGGGAACTGGGGAAAGTGGAGAACAGGGAACTGGGGAATGTGGGGAACTGGGGAAAGTGGAGAATGTGGGGAACAGAGGGAACTGGGGAAAGTGGGGGAAAGTGGGGAACTGGGGAAAGTGGGGAACAGTGGGAACTGGGGAAAGGGGGGAACAGGGAACTGGGGAAAGTGGGGAACTGGGGAACAGGGGGAATTGGGGAACAGTGGGAACTGGGGAAATTGGGGAACAGGGAACTGGGGAATGTGGGGAACTGGGGAAAGTGGAGAATGTGGGGAACAGAGGGAACTGGGGAAAGTGGGGAACAGTGGGAACTGGGGAAAGTGGAGAATGTGGGAACTGGGGAAAGTGGAGAATGTGGGGAACAGTGGGAACTGGGGAACAAAGGGAACAGGGGGAACAGTGGGAACTGGGGAATGTGGAGAAGAAGAAGGATTTTAGTTCAGTGTTTTGTTTGTTCACTTTGTTTATTAGGCTGCAGTTTTAACTTCCTGCTTTTATGATGTGTGAACTTTCTTTTGTTGTGTTTGGTATTAAACTACAATAATAACAGTAATAAATAATAAATAAACAATAAAATGTCTGAATAAAGTGAGAGAATTTAGACTCCCTTTAATCCACTGACTGCAATAAAGTGGAGTTTAACGTCCTGTTCACTTCGTCAATAAAACTCTAATCGCACTTTACGCTTCAATTTCTTTTCATTTTTATTTTTATTTTCCTCTGATGGTGTTTTAAAGCGCCGCGCTACTTTATC
>JAFFST010000274.1:5000-7500 GCA_022414735.1 Noturus placidus | reverse complement strand
GCTCTGATAGGTTGCTTTGAATACACAATGGTTTGTACATTTAATTGTGTGTGTGTGTGTGTGTGTGTCTAAAGACTCTAAATGTCCAGGTGACATGGATTTCAACAGCAGTGAATGGGACATCAAAACCATCACCAGTGCCATGAAGTTCTATTTGCGGTTAGTACACACACACACACACACACACACACACAATGTGGAAAATACTCTGCACAATTTCAAACACAGCTAATCATGTTTGTCTGTTGTAATTGTGTGTGTGTGCGTGCGCGCCCACAGGAGCCTGAGTGAACCACTCATGACCTACAGCCTGCACAGAGAGCTTATCAGTGCAGCAAGTATGACCACACACACACACCACACAAAACCACACACACACACCACACACTCACACACCATACACACACCAGACACACACACACCACACAAAACCACACACACACACACACACCACACAAAACCACACACTCACACACCATACACACACCAGACACACACACACCACACAAAACCACACACTCACACACCAGACACACACACACACACACCACACAAAACCACACACCACACACTCACACACCATACACACACCAGACACACACACACACACCACACAAAACCACACAAAACCACACACACACACTTCATTACATGCTTTAATTGGGCTTTTTTCCAGCCAGAAGATTTTGCTGCATCTGTTCATAACAACACCGAGAGACAGACATAAAGACACACACACACACACACACACACACACACACTCTAGCTCATGCCACACGACTGCACTTCCCGCCTCACTGCCCAGCGTGTACATGATTACATTAGCGTGTGTAGTATATTAATCTGGTGTGGTCCCTCTGTTGAGGCTCCACATTAATAAACTCTCTCTGAGCACAGCAACGCTTCATCACAGCTCGGGACAATCCTGAGGAACTCGGGGTGGATTTAAGTTTGAAGGTGAAGACGTTATTTGTAGTAAAAACCCCAACCTTGTTTATTTATATCTAAAACCTGAACTGATTTCCTTCCTTTCACCTCGACAGAATCCGACCTCTGTGTTGATGTGTCGCGTTCTTATTAAATCCTCATTTCCTTACACACCACCGCGCTGTTTTATCTCTACTTTATACAGGAGGGGGTTCGTTAACAAGACTTTCAGCATGAATATGAAATGAACAGGTTATTACACAGGTTTAGCTCTGTGTTGGAAGATTAGAATATTAACAACCGGGTTGTTTTGTTGAATATTAATAGCTTGTTATTTAAAAGTGTGGCGTTATCGTTTGAATAATCATTAACGCCTAGCTGTGATTATTATTATTATTATTATTATTATTACTAACATTCACATTTACATTTATTACATTTAGCAGACGCTTTTATCCAAAGCGACTTACAAATGAGACACACTCACACACCAATGGTAGCAGAGCTGCATGCAAGGTGCTAGCTTGCCATCGGGGGCAACTTAGGGTTCAGTGTCTTGCCCAAGGACACTTCGGCATGGGATCACCCGGGCCGGGATTCCAACCACCAACCCTACGATTAGTGGATTAGTGGACAACCCGCTCTACCCACTGAGACACAGCCGCCCTAACATGTTTTGATGTTGAGAACACTGCCGTTTTAATCATTAATATTCAGCTTCAGTGCTTTACGTCTAAATGAATATCACTTTTACTTATTTTTAGTTAAGTATTTATTTTATATATATTTAAATATATATATATATATAATGTTATTTTATGTAATAATTAACAATCTAGATTTGAGATTTTTATATTCGTATGATAAGATTATAAGTTGAATTGTGTGAGGATTATTATTATTATTATTATTATTATTATTATTATTATTATTATTATTGATATGGCATTATTTTTAGTTGAATATGAATATACAGCGCTCTTTAATATTGGCACTCTCTGTAAATATGAGCAAAGAAGGGTATGATATTGTCTTTAATGTTTAACCTTTTAAACAAAAACTCACACTAAGACTCTCATGAGAATTAAACACAACACAGCTTTATTAAAAAAATGATCTTTCTTAATTATTGGCGCCCTTATGAATAGCTGTGATGTGCAGCAAAAGGTTGTTGAGCTTCACACAATGGGGCGTGTCTATAAGAAAATAGCAGAAGCATTGAACACGCCCATTTCCACTATCAGGGCAATAATGAAGAAGTTCCAGTCGACTGGAAATGTTCTGAATTGACTGGGAATTGGACGCGTGTCTATATCGTCTCAACACACTGTGAAGAGGACGGGTCGAGTGGAGAAATCTCCAAGGATCACAGCTGGAGAACTGCAGAAGTTAGTCGTGTCTTGGGGTCAGAACGTCTCCAAAACTACAATCTGAAGTCTCCGACATCACCACAAGGTGTTTGGAAGAGTTTGAAGAAAAAATCCTCTACACTCATCTAAAAACAAACTGGAGCGTGTTCAGTGTGCCGACACTACTGGACCTTCACATGGGACCGGGTTCTACGGTCAGATGA
>JAFFST010000272.1:91498-103242 GCA_022414735.1 Noturus placidus | reverse complement strand
CCCCCCCAAAAAAAAAAAAAAAAAACATGGTTATATGAAAATATCAGATTTGCTCTCAGAGTCCAACCACACAGCATGGACCTCAGTAACTACATATTTGGGAAGATTTTTGTTTATATCACTAAATAGTGAGCACGTTTGCACACAAATCATTTGCAAACGTTTTCGTAGTACTGCAGCCATATTACGTTCAAATTTATCAGCAAGTGACAAGTGGGAGGTACACTTTCAGAACGATTGTAATGAATCAGTGGGGTGAAACCAAAAGAAGGTGCATTTCTGTGGAGGATACTGTGAATTTACAGAGCTCACTGAGGTGAAAGTTATAAGTGGAGTGATCTTTAGGCCCACACATACTTTGACTTTGGAATTTAACACTTTGAGATATGCTGTTATTGGAAAATAATCAACAAATACAAGTAGAGTACATAGTACTCTACGTTCCCGGGAATGATAAAGTTTATTAGACACACTGGACAATATCAGGTCATCTCATGTTTATTTTTGCACTGTAATGTTTTGGACTATGCATAAGTAGCCTATATGCGATTGAGGGGGTGGGGCATGGTCGAGTGTCAGCTGAGGATGGAGAGGAGGCGAATCGAATATGCCTGTAACACGTGATTCTGCCCTGTGTTGGATTAGCCCGAGAGAGATGACCAGCACAAAGACACGTGTGTGTGTGTGTGTGTGTGTGTGTGCGCGCGTGTGTGTGTGTGTGTGTGTATGTTGAATGATTTGAATAATGCGAGCAAATCATAGTACAGGTTACAGGAGAATCATATTAAAAAAATATTTGCGCAGACAAAGACCTTATTCAGGTGTGCAAATGCAAACGTATTTTGTCTACAGTATGTCTGTCATTTTTAAATTTTATTGGACATTTAAAATTTTTAATGGCCAAAAACCAGTATTTAATGGCTAACGGAAACTCTGGTAGAGTAAGTCTGAGTGATAGTGAAACCGCATCAAGAGTTGCTTAAGCAATATGATGATAAAATATACATGAAGCAGAAATGAGCAATTTGAGTAATATCCTATCGAATGGATACTGTATTTAAAAATAAGCAGAATTTTAAAAATACTTATTTATGCATATGTTCAGTCGGTATAGTATAGTTTGTAGCATCCAACAAAAAAACTACTTTGTGTAGTTGGGCATCAACGTAGTGCTCCACTGAGCTCCCCCGAGCACATGCCATTCAACAGTGCATTGTGGGGGTGAGCCTGTCTTTTGCTTCACACACACACACACACACATACACTCACTCACTCTCTGAGTCTCTCAATACGGAGTGAGAGGCAGGTAGCAGTGGCTGTGATGGCTGTATGAAAGTATGTTTGACAGAAAGAAAGAGGGAGGCAGCAAAAGAGGACAAATGGTGAATAACAAGAAGAGAAAGAGAAATAGGGAGAGAGTGAGAGAAATACAGAGAAGAGTGATGGAATGCAGTGAGCGGAGATGTTGAAGCTCTCTAGCCTGGTGTGTCCCCCATTCCTGATATCAGAACACAACACCTGAGACACGTTTTTATTTTTCCCCCACTGCACATTCAGAACTCAAATCTAAAACCAATGGAACTTGTGCACATAGTTCTACTTCAAAAACGATTACTGCGTCATCAGATCATATATCATATCTTATCATCTTAACAGTGGACTAACACTAATAAGATGATGTTGGATTGGATCGTTCCTTTCATCACCCATTTGGTTACAGAGCGTTAAGCGGACACAACAAATTTACTGATGAACAGGTTGTTATTGACAAAGCGGAGATGTTAAACGTCAACAAATATCTAAATAAAAATGACTGTAAATTCAACACACTGATGATTAAAATAATACTGCAAGGATTTTACAAACAGAACGTTTAGCCATAAAATTAACAAAATAAATAAAATAAAATAAAGTAAAGTAAATATTTACTCAGGTTAAGAAATACAACCGCACAATGCTGCTCTTAACAGCACAAATATTATGTTTGTGATTATGCTGTCACATGATGTGTAGAGGTGCCAACACTGCTAACAAGAAAATCCAGAATTTTAACAGAAATTAATTTTGCTTATGTCAGTTGGTGAGACAGGAAATTTGTTCAGGTGTGTGCCAAGCAACGTGAAGAAAACAGTGAGGAAAAATTCTATTGAGATCACTATTATAAGGTTTTCTGACTAAAGTATTTATTTATTTATTTTATCCAGCACCTATCACCCACGTGAAAAACTAACTGTCCCCCTTAAACTTAAAATCTGGTTGTACCACCTTTAGCAGTAATAACTGCAACCAAATGCTTCTGTGGGCTGTGGCTCAGTTGGTAGAGCGGGTTGTCCACTAATCGTAGGGTTGGTGGTTCGATTCCCGGCCTACATGACTCCACATGCCGAAGTGTCCTTGGGTAAGACACTGAATCCCAAGTTGCTCCCGATGGCAAGTTAACATCTTGTATGCAAGCTCTGCTACCAGTGGTGTGAGTGAATGTGTGACTGAGACACAGTATAAAGTGCTTTGGATATAAGTGCGCCATTTACCATTCTGATAACAAGAGATCTGTCTTTCATTTACTTTTAGTACTAGTGCAGTGCTTTGGATCATTGTCTTGCTGCATGATCCAGTTACGCTTGTAGACCAGTCATTCTCCTTTAGGATTTTCTGGTAGAGAAGAGAATTCATGAATTTTCTCAATTATTGCAAGTTGCCCAGGGTCTGAAGTAGCAAAGCATCCCGACACCACCATGCTTGACCGTAGGTATGATGTTCATTTTGTGGAATTCTGTGTTTGGTTTACACCAGATGTAACAGGACATCTGTCTTCCAAACAGTTCCACTTTCAACTAATCAATCCAGAGAACATTCTCCCAAACATTCTGAGGATCATCAAGGTGTACTTTGGCAAAAGGCAGAGCCTTGATGTTCTTCTGGGTCAGCAGTGGTCTTCACCTCAATCCCAATTTTGCCCAGTGTCTTTCTGATAGTGGAGTCATGAACAGTGATCTTTATTGATGGGTCCTTTGATGTTGTCCTTGGTTCTTTTGTGACTTCCTGGTTCTATTTAAGCGTTAATTTGATTGAACAGGGTTTGCAGTAATCAGGCCCGGTTGCGTCTAGTCCAGCTGAACCCTATTTTGATTGCAGTTTCATAGATTTGGGGAATTAGTAACTATGGGGGATAATACTTTTTCACAGCACTGTACCAGTACTAAGGTATCGTGATTGTAAAGCTTCATAATACTGCCAATGCCACTGCATTTTTTAAACAGCAGTATCATCAATACGGTAGTACCATAAGTAATGTTCATTTGAACAATTATGTCTGCATAAACATTACAAATGTGGTCCTTTCAAGTGGCACAAAATGCCGTGTAGAGTTAACACGTATGGTATTGCTTATTTATTAACGTGGAGTTAATAAATTTCCATTTCCAATGTTTCATTACTCTAGGGAAAAACAGATGATTATGATTGACATTAGTTGCTTACCATTTCTATGAATGTTCTTGAGCTTTTCCAATAGCTATTTATTCAATCTCAGTAATAAAGTGTTCAGAGCAAAATCGGGTTTGTATATTTTCATTTTTATCTATGCATTTCTGTAAATTTGGTTCATTTTGTAAATTCAAATGATGAATTTACACAGCTCTGAGCAGTACTGTGGTACTATTTGGTATTGTAATACTTTAGCTGTTATAGTATCGCAGTATATGTTTATGGTATTATGACAACACTAGTTGGCACCTCTGGATATGTGTCAGTATTTATAACCAATCAGCAACAACCTATTCATCGCATACCTAAGTACCATTAGATATTTCTCGTGCCAGTCTTGAGCAGGTACTGAAGCTGGACCTTTGGTACTAAACCCGTGGTCAAAAGAAAAAGCAGAATTCTCTGGTTTTCTCATGCCACATTTTTGTGCAGTCGGACAAGACCCTTAATTAACGAGACACTGAAACCCCTCGTGTAGCATCACATTAGTGTTTTTGCTAGTTCGATGTGAACAAGGATTGATCTCTAGGGCATGAATCCACTGTTGACTTTGAACTTAGTTTGACCAGTTCCAGTATCTGAATAACAAAATTCACCTTGATTAAAAGCACAAGTTTAAAGCAGCTCTTGAAATGTATCAGTGGAGCAAGCTAAAGTAATGTCAAATTTAATTTCAGACGCTGTTGTAGAACTAGTTTTGTCTCAATAGGGGGAGCTGTCATCAAGCAGATGTACAGTAGAGGACACAGGCTTGCAGCAGACGGCGTATGAGTCAGAAGGAAAGACATGCATAGAGGAAGGACAAAGGTGCTTCTTTCCCCCTTTATTTCCATTTGAATCTTTGCTCTTAAAATAGAATCAGTGGCTGCTCTTTGAAACACAATATGTCTTCCATTAAACGATGCGATTGTTTCTTTATTACAGTGTTTATAATAATCTTGATGCATGAAGGTTTAGTGATCGAGATAATAAACAGGAAGATCCCAGTGGGATTGTATAAGGGTTTATGAGCAGAGTATACCCCATAAAAAGCTTTCGACCGCCCGTGTAATTGTATTCCCAAGCTCTCTGTGTACATCCACAGTCTGATTAATGCATGTGTTGAGCGAGTGGGTGTGGGAAAGTGCTATGGGGCGGTGCGTAGTGAGGGGGGAGCATGCATGTGGTGGATGCTGAAGGAGGGTTTTGGGAAAGGGCCATGCGGGGGAAGGAGCTTCACTCACCAGCCAGCTGCTGGACTCCTGGCTGGTCGTGTGTGCTTAACAGCTGCGTCTGGATCGTCTCCACCACCCGCTTAAAGCGCCGACTCGGACCTGGAACCACATATCGGGTTTAGTGCGCATCAACCTGCAAGACATCACGATCTTCGAGTACTTGACTACATAGCCCTTAAGTCTGAATTCAATCAGCTGTCTATAGAACCTGTCTATAGACATGCTAAACATCAAACCTTGAGGTGAAAGGGCTACAACATCAGAAAACCACATAAGGTTCTACTCCTGTCAGTCAAGAACAGGCATCTGAGGCTATCATGAGCACAGACTCACTCAAACATGGCTGGGCTCACCCACCTGGTCTTTTTCTTTTTCAACTGTTGCAGCCCATCCATCTTATCGTGAAGAGTGATTATTTGAGTTACTATAGACTTCTTATCAGCTCAGACCAGTCTGGTCATTCTCCTCTGACCTCGCTCATCAACAAGGTGCTTCAGCCTAGGGAACCTCTGCTCACAGGATGTTTTTTGTTTTACGCACCACATTGTGCAAACTCTGTTGTAAGACACTGTTGTGTGTGAAATTCCCAGCTTCTGAAATACTCAAACCAGCCCATCTGGTACCAACAACCACGCCATGGCTAAAGTCACTGAGATCAAAAGTGTTTCTTCATTTGGATGTTTGATGTGAACTGAAGCTCTTGACCTGTATCTGCATGATTTTATGCATTGTGCTGCTGCCACATGATTGGCTGATTAGATCAGTGGTTTTCAAAGTGTGGGCCGCGGACCCTGAGGGGGGCCTCAACAATTTGGTTTAAAAAATAAATTCTCACTCTCAGACAACCACAAACACACACACAATCAATTCCTAATGTAATGTAAATATGTAAGAAGTAATTAGTAATAAAAAGGGGGGTATATTCAGAAGTCTGTATTTTCAATGTGTTTTAAAGACATCTTGCAAAAGGGGGGCCTCGGTCAAATGTTAATGCCATTTGGGGGGCCTTGCTCTGGAAAAGTTTAGGAACCACTGGATTAGATAACTGCATGAATGTGCAGGTGCACAGGTGTTCCTAATAAAGTGGATGGTTCACATATTTCCAAGAAAAATCCCCGTACGGATCACATCTTATTTCCACAGTGGCTATAATGAATAAAGATGTAATAGCGCCATCTCCAAGCCCATAACGTGTTGGTTTCAGACCAAGGACAAAAATGATTTGTTGGTTGAGAACCAGCTCTTTTATTGTAGTAAGAGGAAAGAATAATCTGAGATTGGGCACCAGCACACGCACAGGCACCTTGGCAGTAGAAAAGCCGCTGAGAGAGGAATAAGGTATAGCTCCTCCAGTTTGACCTCCTGTACTGAAATCATGTCAAACACAGTAGGCTATGAATGACCCTCACTTTAGAAAAGTGCCACTTCCTCTTTTTTTTTTTGAGTTTAAAAAGCCCCAGGCTGCCTGAAAGAGGGCGTTTAGGAAGGGCAGTCCTGTAGAGGGGAGAAAGTGGAGGGTGCCCTAAACGCCACTGTTGTGTAGAAAATGATGACTTGGTTACCTGAGAGCAGGGTAAAGGTGACAGAGTAGATGCCGTTCTCCTTGGTGGCCATGCTGCTCTCTGTGTAAGTGATGTCCACCTGGAACTTCACAGGCTTCTGGAAGACAGTGGGACCTGCTGTAGACTTGTACTCTGCCCGAAAACTTGTCTGGGAGATCACACTGTGACTGAGACTAGGGATCTGAAGAGGGAGTAGAGACGAGAGAAGAAGAGTAGGGTGACGAAAGCGAATGAAAACGAGAAGAGACCAATAAAAAGAAGTAAAGAGAAGAAAGAAGTGATGGAGAGATGAGCGGATAGCAGAGGGGAGGAGAGGAGAAGGGAAGAGAAGAAGATAGAAGATGAGGAAAGAAATAATAGTGAGGGAGTGAGGAAAGGACAGGAGATGAGAGCACAAAAGAGGAGAAGAGAGACGAAAAGTAAGGTGAAGAGATGAGAGTAAATGAGAAATGAAGTGAGGAAAGGACAGGAGATGAGAAGGAGGAGATGTGAGCAGCAGAGGAGAAGAAGTAGGAGAGAAAAGAAAGCGAAGAAATGGGGTGAGAGGAAATGAAAAGAAGATAGAAGAACGGAAATGAGAGGAATGGAGGACAGAATAGGGCACGGTATGAGAGCAGAGGAAAGAAATGAGAAGAGAAAAGGAGAGATGAGGAGAAGGGAATAGAATAGAAGAGAAGAGAAAAGGAGGGCAGGAGAAAGTTCACGACATCTTCGCTGAACATCGTCCTTTATAAATACAAGCAGTGAATCTGTTTTGAAGCCGATGCCTACATGCAAGAAATTGCATCGGTCTGTACATCCTCCTTCCTCCTGAAAAAACCCATCTCCTTCGGAAGAAGAAGAAAAAACAGCAGGCCATTGAAATGTTGCTTTCACAAGCTAATGACCACGTCTCAGTACCAACATGTAAACCATGCCTTCACGGACTCTGCCACCTCCACACACCGAACAAGTCTTTCACTGGAACAGCATCTATATGCTAATGATCACTGCTCTTGCTTCATTTTCTATTGACCTACAATGAAAGTCTCGCTTCGGGGGAATATAAAAGTGCTGTAGCCTAGCATTTTACCAAATCGTGATATAAATCAGCTAAACTCAGCTAAATGTGCAAACACAGTCTATCAACATGCTTATAGAGGCATACAGTGGTGCTTCCATACATTCAGAGAACTGATTCAAACAGGAAGTTAAGAATGACGATGGGGTTGCATACCGACAGAAAGGCTTGCACTATGTCTGCCTTAATGGAGCTCAGAGGCTTGTCCCTGATCACCACGAAGATCTGCTCCTCCTTCTCCAGGTTGATAAAGTTGCCAAACCAGGACTTTTTGGCAAGTCTGTGAGTAGAGAAAAAAATACACAATCATAAATCTATAGGAAAGGCTTTCAAGGTCTGGACAAGGGATGCATCGATACCAATAATGGTATCGGGTATCTGTCCGTTAGCAGGTGATATGACGCATGTGGAGTGTACATTATTGCGCTAATGAGCAGAAAATGACATATTTCATGATTAATGATATCAATCAAAGCAAAGCAGACTATAACCTGTGATATCAAGAAGAGGAACTGCAGCATCTTCTGATAATAGACTTGACCTGGTAAAAACATTTTAAACGTGAAACTCACTGAAAATAAACTCTGAGTGAAATGAACAGATCTTACCCAGTACGCTATTCATGATGATCAGCTGCAATCAGTCATTGGCAACAAGCATTTCCAAGTCAATGAAATACTTTACTTATAGCTGTACACTTCACCGCAATCCTACGCCATCCAAGGTAGCTAATGTTGCTTATGCACTTCATGAAAAATCAACTAGCTTATGCTAGCGAAAAATGATTAGCTAAAAAATAAAATAAGTCTACTAGCCTGAGTGCATGAATACACTGGCACTTTTTACATCCACTCTGTAAACCTTCAAAATATAAATAAGTTAAAGAAAATGTTCTGTGATGTCCCTGATTGATTAATACTAAGCAGGTTACTCTTTTCAGTATCAGTATCAGCTCCAAGTATAACGCTCCAAAAACATACCAAAACATATGTACTCATAATCGTACTCATACACAGACCGGAGAGAAAAAAGAAAGGTATCGATGTTTTCCTACATTGGATCCAAGCTGCTCTACACATCTATAAAAATCTTTAAACATTACATACTAACATTTTTTTCTAACATTACTCATATTTACAGGTACAGTAGTTTTAGCCTGTAAAGAAAAGCATGTGTGTGTGTGTGTGGGTGGGGGGGGGTCAGATTTTATGAGACAGATAGAGAAGAACAAAAGAGACAGGGAGGATGCAGTCCTAGTCAGCTTGTAGAGTGAAGCGAGAATCTATTACAGAAGACAAAAAGAAGAGAAAAAAGGCATTTTTCAGAAAGAAAAAACTTCTGGCTTGTGTGGCATGTGTGGTAAGAAGAGCCGTAGTGGGAGGCAAACCTGATAAAGCTTCCAACAAAGAAGAAAGCAAAAGAGAAGGAAGGAAGGAGAGAGAGGAGGGCTGAAAGGCTTGGATGCAAAAGACATTGCTCACAATCCATTTTTAACCACGTTTAGAAAAATGCTTTGAAGCTGGGAGAATCACGCTGAAGTACAGAGGCTTTTTTTTTTTTTTATCTAATGTGGAATAAGGGAAACATTTCTTCTTTTACAACAGACATTACTGAAGCCATACTTTTGCTGTCACAATATTTAGTGCTGATGTAGCTTTGATAGATCAGTAACAGGGGTGGCCAAGCTAAGCCCTCACTTCCTTTCAAGATAAAAATACATTTCAAAAACAAATAAATAAATAAAGCTCAACTTTTGGCACCCATATTGTCTTATTTGTTGTTAATAAAGTCCCCATGAAATCAAAATGGCCAGGAAATCAAAATTGTGGCTTTTACTACAGTATGAGTATGTTAGTCTTAAGGTTATTTATAATCAGTGTAAACTCTAGAGACTGATGCTTGTGAAAGTTCCAGGAGATCCGTGGTTTCTAAAACGCTCTGGGCGGCTGTGACTCGGGTGGTAGAGTTGTCCACTAATCGTAGGGTTGGCGGTTCGTTTCCCGGCCCATGTGACTCCACATGCCGAAGTGTCCTTGGGCAAGACACTGACTGGAAAGTGCCTTGCATAGTGTACGTGTACGTGTGTGTGTGTGTGTGTGTGTGTGTGTGTGTGTGTGTGAGAATGGGTGAATGAGAAACAGTGCGAAGCGCTTTGGAACCGCTAAGGTTAAAAAAGCGCCATATAAGTGCAGACCATTACGACTCAAACCAGCTGTTCTAGTCCCTACAACCACACCACGATTAAAGTCGCTGAGGTCACACTTTTTCTCCATTCTGATGATTGATGTGAACATTAACTGACTTTCTTGACCTGTATCTGCATGATTATTTTATCTTTTGATATTGGCTGATTAGATAACTCCATGAATGTGCAGGTGTTCCTAATAAAGTGTACGGTGAGTGTATGCTTGTGCGATGAAATATGATAAGGCAGGAAAAATATGAGTTCACAAGTGAATATGTGTGTGTGTGTGTGTGTGTGTGTGTGTGTGAATGAGTATATGCGAGACTCACTCCGGGGAAGACTCTGGTGTGAGGGTGGACATCTCATCTTGGGTAGGAACTGTTCAGAAAAACAAATTGTCTTACATTTACAATCCAACCATCCGGTTTCCCCTTAAAATCCCAGTTTACAGTTTCAATTATTCATCTATACGCATCCAAAGCCACTCAGTCCTAAGAATTTAAGGAGTTAATGAAGCTATGGCACTGTACGGCTGGTCAAATGTTATGTCCATCAACAGTACTTCTTTATTTGATAATAAAATGTAGCAACTATCAGATAACACACTGTTTTACTTTGTTTTTACTAAGCAGGTGAAAGTGACTGTTCTACTCTTGGAATCATAGTACCTTGTAGTTTCCTGCGATGGAAGCGTGGAGAGCCCAGGAAGCTGTTCTTGATGGAGTTGAGACGTGTCCTCCAGGGCATGCCTCCAATGGATGGGCTGGGAGGCGGTGTGGGGGTCGGCGTTCCAGCAGGGCTCTCCTTCGGTGTGTGAACAGGTGTTCCTTTGGGAGTGGGCAGAGGGCTGCCCCTGGGGGAGGGGTGAGGGGTCACCTGGATGATGGGGATAGATTTGGTGCTAAGGTCAGAACCAGGTATGGGACGGAAGTGGTATAGCCGGATAGGGGCTAAGGGTATGATGGGAGTCAAGGGCACTGAAAGCTGTGGGGGAGTAGTGTGGGTTGCCTGGCCTACCATGGGACTGCTGGGGATATGTGACAGTTGAAGCTGACATGGAGTAGAGGGCTCTGAGTGAGCAGTTGAAATAGACTGGGTATCATTCTCTGGTAAGGGGTTAGACCTTGTGGCATGTAAGGGCTTATCAGAGACTTTGCGCTTAGCAGGTAGGGTCTGGGTTTTTGGGCACATCAGGAGTGGCCCATACACTGAGTTCGGGGAAAGGGAATTTAATGTTGGTGTGTGAGCCTCCACATGGGGCTGATCAGGGGAGTCAGGAGGACTGATTTGAGGCGAGAAGGAAAATTCAATCACCCGAGGAGGTACACAGAACTTTCTAAGGGGCTATGGGATAAGCATGCACCAATGCATTGCAGAAGCCACATATCGACACAGGGATGGCAGGAGAACATTTAACAGCCACACAGCAACGTAAGAACAGGCCAAACACGGATACAGACAAGGGTAGATAAATGAGGTCAGAAAACATCGAGGCAAGGTAATGCAGAAGGAAAGATAAAGAACAGAACATGCAGTTAGCCAATAGCGGAAAAGACAGAAACGTCAGCAAGCCATTCATCGAGTACAAGAAGAGACATTTTTCAAAAGGAATGGATAAAAGAAGGAGCTAGTTGCCATGATGAAAGTGGGAAGCTGTGGCTCAGGCAAAAATGATTGCGATTGCACACAGTGAAATGTGTTCTTTTGTGAACCTATATCATTTTATAGAGTTCAGTGCAGAAGTTTGTATACTCTTACTTTGAAATGATAACTCCATCCAAGACATTTAAAGTCAGTTAGATTTTATGGATGTTCCTTTATTATCATAATGATCAAAATGTGTACATTTTCCGCGTTATTTTTGTCCTCGACTCTTTGGCTGTGTCTTTGTGTTCTTTACTCCAATTCTTTTTCACTTTGATACCTTCTTATACCCAGCTCTGTACAGGCTGGCCTGTTTCTGCTTTCCTAATCCCATTGTCTCTAAACTTGACTACTCACAGACCACCTGTGAGTTTCAGCTTAATGAAACTTTCCATAACTTTTACAAAAGTAAACCTGCGTTGCTTTAATGATGCATATAGAAACAAATTAACTACAGCATCTCAACAGGGATGAAAAATTTTCAATCTTTATGTAATATTCAGTCCAAGTCTCAATGGTTGCAAAAAGTATTCGATGATATCTTTTCATGTGACAACACTGAAGAAATGACACTTTGCTACAATGTAAAGTAG
>JAFFST010000272.1:25986-42657 GCA_022414735.1 Noturus placidus | reverse complement strand
AAATTGCATTTTGTGTTTACTTGTGTTGTCCTTTACTATTGTTTAAATTGGTTTGATGTTCCGAAACACTTAAGTGTGACAAACATGCAAAGGAACAGAAAATGAGGAAGGGGGCAAACACTTTTTCACACCACTGTAAGTATTTGCCCCCCATTTAATCAGAAAGATTTCTGGCTCCCAGATGTCTTTTATACAGGTAACGAGCTGAGATTAGGAGCACACTCTTAAAGGGAGTGCTCCTAAGCTCAGCTTTTTACCTGTATAAAAGACACCTGTCCACAGAAGCAATCAATCAATCAGGTTCCAAACTCTCCACCATGGCCAAGACCAAAGAGCTCTCCAAGGATGTCAGGGACAAGATTGTAGACCTACACAAGGCTGGAATTGCTACAAGACCATTGCCAAGCAGCTTGGTGAGAAGGTGACAACAGTTGGTTCCATTATTCGCAAATGGAAGAAACACAAAAGAACTGTCAATCTCCCTCGGCCTGGGGCTCCATGCAAGATCTCACCTTGTGGAGTTGCAATGATCATGAAAACAGTGAGGAATCAGCCCGGAACTACACGGGAGGATCTTGTCAATGATCTCAAGGCAGCTGGGACCATAGTCACCAAGAAAACAATTGGTAACACACTACGCCGTGAAGGACTGAAATCCTGCAGCGCCCCTGCTCAAGAAAGCACATACATGCCCGTCTGAAATTTGCCAATGAACATCTGAATGATTCAGAGGACAACTGGGAGAAAGTGTTGTGGTCACATGAGACCAAAATGGAGCTCTTTGGCATCAACTCAACTCGCCGTGTTTGGAGGAGGAGGAATGCTGCCTATGACCCCAAGAACACCATCCCCACCGTCAAACATGGAGGTGGAAACATTATGCTTCGGGGGTGTTTTTCTGCTAAGGGGACAGGACAACTTCACCGCATCAAAGGGACGATGGACGGGGCCATGTACCGTCAAATTGTGGGTGAGAACCTCCTTCCCTCAGCCAGGGCATTGAAAATAAAAAGAAATTACTAAGTCATTACCAAGTACTAAGTCATGTTTTGCAGAGGGGTCAAATACTTATTTCCCTCATTAAAATGCAAATCAGTTTACAACATTTTTGACATGCGTTTTTCTGGATTTTTGTGTTGTTATTCTGTCTCTCACTGTTCAAATAATCCTGCCATTAAAATTATAGACTGATCCTTTCTTTGTTAGTGGGCCAACGTACAAAATCAGCAGGGGATCAAATACTTTTTTCCCCCAATGTAGATTCAGGTTTGTTTGCATTTTTGAAACGATTACATGGTATTTTAAATAGAGCAGCTGAGTCATCCAGTCCTAGGAGTGACTTTCACACTCCAGCACTGCGACTACATGGAATTATTATTATTATTTTTAATCGAGAAAAATGCAATACTTACAAATATTTCTTGTTTTCGTAGACGTCGTGCAACTTTAAAACGTGTGGGTGTTCTATGAGCTTCAGAATAGCGATTTCTCGTTCCACCTGCATAAAAGAGGAGAAAAAGACACAGATCCATAACCAATTTAGTGCTTTGTAATGGATGTCACTGGTTTTATTACATATGGATAAAAGTGGTATAGTGAATCTTACAATAGAGTTTTTCCCTCAGCATGAACCAAGGGTTACATCACCAAACATCATGAAAAGTTACACAAAAGTTTACCAAGAGAGAGAGAGAGAGAGAGAGAGAGAGAGAGAGAAACCTTTTGTTCATAAGTTCAACAATGCAAACTTTTTTTTTCAAAGGAGCAGACGTAAGTCAAGAGTGAATAACAGCAAGCTGTTTAACTGTCACATCACACTGTAACATCCACAAGCAGTCAAATGTTGCAGACTTTCTCTAAAAAACTGAGAGTGATCATTTAAAAAGGCAATGATGGTGCCTGAGTGATGCGCTTTTAACAACACTTAAGAGACGTGGATAGGCCCAGACAGATGCAGATCCAAACTTAGTGCTTCAACATGGTTGCATACGGCTTTATCACCAGGAGGAAAAGATCTGGATGGTACAGGCTGGTGGTTCACATAGGTATATATTAAATTGAACGGTTACTGCTTTGGGTTTTGGGACACTTCCTAAATGCTTCTTGACATGGCCCAGCACCTACAAAACTTATGTATCCCTTATTCTCCCAGTCTGATGAAATTAACCCACAAAAATCCTTCGTCCATTTCTATATAAATGTTTATATAGTCCCTAATTAAATTTTAATCAATTATTATATATGCTCGCAGAACATATGTCTCAAAAATATCATAATAGAATGCTCATTTTTACATTTCAGGTTTTTTTTGGAAAGGCCAGGAATGAAATAAAAATGAGCGTGCTGTTATAGAACAATCGCCATTGATGCAGAAGGTTTTAACCACCTCAAAGTTTGATTATTTTCCTAAAACAACACATTTCATTGTGTTTTATTCCACTCATACCACAGTGATTATCCATTTATAGCTATATTTAATGCTGTGGAATATCCATGAAACAAGTTAGTTCCTGTTATCGCCTATAATAGCAGTTATAAACAGTTAAAAATGCCGATTCAATACTGATAATCCTGAAAATGCAAGGTTGTCTGACATGAAGACTTTCGCAAGGAAAGAAAACTTAAACTTCTAGCTTTACCTCTGATAGTTACAAAGCCCTGACACTGGAGACCATTCAAATAAATGTTTCCATAGAGAAAGCTTCACAATGTTAACAGTTATCTGGTTTACTTTGTTTAATACACACCTGTGAATTAGCTGCTGCTATAAAAGGAATACCACACAGCAGACTGTGCAGTTCTACAAAAATAATCCACACTGGGGTGGTGTGATACTGTTACCATGGTACGTGGATTATTTTCATTTAACCACGTGGTCTGAAGTGTTTTATTCCTCTTATACCACAGCTATTGGCCAACAGTCACTATTTTTAATTTATTAACGAATGACATTTATGTTATCACTTATGTTATAGTAGTTGTGTTATAAAAAGTTGCTCCCTTGCCAGCCTCTCGTTTTCTCGCTCTTGAAGTTAATAATAATTTTGGAAAAGTGACCGTCACAATTTGCGAACACCCGAGACTCCTTCCATAATAAACATCTACTAACTGAAAGCTTCACCATGCCAAAGATTATAAGTTTGTCTTTGTTAAACAATATGTTTATTTAGACTAAATTTATTGCTAGGTTTATATTATGTATGCAGTATATAAACTGTATATACAATTCCACACCTTCTGACCAATCAGATTTGACAGTTTATGCTGAGGTTCCACAGAAACAATCATGTATCAATCGTGCAACTGTTTTTTTCACCAGATTCAGGAAATCCAACCAGTACTGAGGTATAAGAATTATGAACAAATGATATGTTGTACAACACAATTTTTGTTATCCCTTATCCCTCTCGATACATGAAATCTGCTACTCTGAAATCTACCTCCCATCTGCAAATCCTTTAACCACTTTACCCACAAACGTGATCACAGTCTGTAGTCTGTCCATGCTGATATAATAGAATATTATGTCAGCAAAAACTAAAAGAAATGCAATAGAATGTCCTATTCAGACATGTCTATTTTTTTTTTTTTTACACACTATAGACCCTGCTGTGCCACATTGATTTGTCTCCAACCTGCACACAGCTGCACATGTAAGCACTGTTTGCATGTATGGCCAGCACTAAAGTGTACACAGTTTGACTGCATTCTGCTTGTGGATAAATATGGCAAGTGATTTTGACATATCCAGCCGAGCCAGCAGGGAAGCCAAAAAATCTTCAAATCTCAAGCAACAAAGAGTTTCAGAAGCCAAGACCGAGCCAGAGACTGTGCCTGTTGTATGATCGACATTCATCTCCGATTCCCATCAGTGTCTTGGGAATGGCTCTGGCATGCACAGCTGTCACATGCGATCACATGATGGAAAGAGATATTTTCTCTACCCTTCTGACCCTGCCTCGCATCAACTCTCTACAAATAATCTCACACACATATACAGCCAGGTAGTTGCCTAATCATTGCTTTTCAATGGAGACCTTCTGTGTCATGCTGTGCATCAGACAACAATTATACAGCTGCTGATGAATGAGATGGGAAGGTCTCTATATACTGTATATATACAGTTTTCTAGTAATGACACCAACAGAAATGAGAAATTGAAACGTTGTGGAAAATATTAGTGCTGTCCTGGCTCCGTTAAGCCTTTTCGAGTGCTATACACTATACATTAGTATATTATGTATTTAGATGGCATTGAATACAAATGCATTAAACTATGTAGATCCGGTCACGCAGTGTGGTACAGTCCCCTCCAAAACTACTGGAATGGCAAAGACAATTCACTTGTTTGTGCTATACACCAATCCATTTAGTGGTTTCTTTCTTTTTCAGGACATTCTAATTGTTGTATTGGCTAGGCCCGATATATGTGCCCCTGATCGATTTTCCCTCTTTTCTCCCATAGACAGCTCTCTGATCTTCATGTGGGTTTATCCTTTTTAACATCAACTGCAGTCTTCACAGGTGAAACCGAAGGCTAAAACCAAGGGTTCAGAGCTATTTTTTGTTTGTTTGTTTAAACATTCAGTCTAAGAAGACACACTTGGGTAAACTGAAATACCCTGAAAATATCACATGTTCCAATATTTTTGCTCACCTACAAATTGGGTGGTCTGATTCAAAATGTGGTATGTTCTAGATCATTCAACATATTTACATACAGTATAAATTCCAGAATGAAATTCTAACTCAATTCAATTCAATTTTATTTGTATAGCACTTTTTACAACAGACATTGTCTCAAAGCAGCTTTACAGGAATATAAAAACACAGTACACACACAGTAAAAGTGATAAATTATCCCAAACTGAGAAAGACACTGAGTGGCGACAGTGGCAAGGAAAAACTCCCTAAGATGTTTTAAGAGGAAGAAACCTTGAGAGGAACCAGACTCAGAAGGGAACCCATCCTCATCTGGGTAACAACAGACATTCTTAAAGAGACAACTATTATATATTCATCTTTTGATCTCAATTTCATCTTTTGATCTCAAACCCAAATGTCTTTAGTCTATAGCAAAAACAAATGAAGGAGGGGAATTGTATACATTTAATTTACAGCACAGTACTGTCGAATTATCAAATAGTGTCAACTTTAAGGCAAATCACAAGTTTATGTTAATCCACTTGTTCTAATACTCTGTCGTTTCTATAGTAACTGCTAATTCACAGGGACTTGTACATAATCTATAGCGTAATAATGAATCAATTATATTTAACGAAAAAAAAAATCAGATCTTGGATATGGTGGAATATTCTTAGGAAATGCTTATTCAACATTTACAGAATGAGCCTCCAGTGCCAGCACTTTTTTAGTTATATGAATGCTAGTGAGGGACTGTTTATAGTCATGATGTACATAGCCAGGTCTAACTTGTTTTAGATTCCATTTAACATAAATGGTTAACATTTGTTTGGTAATGAGAATTGTGTTTGCCTGTTTGTACACTCCAGGACATAGAATAATCAGAAAAATAATTATTCCTGAGTGGTAACATCACCCCGTTTGCCGTTTATTTGCCTAGAGCACCAAATCATGCTTTATTCCTTGCTTGTTTTATCTTTATTTTACCAGTAGGGTCATGATGAAAATCTGTCATGAGGCTTCTTTTAATGATGAACATGTTGGCAGATGTGAGTCATTTCAAAAATAAAAATCATGGGAAATGATTCCTAAATAGTGGAACTCTGATTTACAAACTATGTCCAATGCCGGATATAGAGTACTAGGGTGAAGGATTTTAAGGCAGTTCCAGTGCATTTGCTTCAGCATGCAGAATATTCAATTTAACCCAAAGCATTTCACCCCAGAGCACAGTTATGACTAATTGCTGTTCATCTGATGCTTTAAAAAAAAAAAAAAAAAAAAAAACACTACGAATATGATAAACAACATTAACTGAAGCCCTGCAATGTTGAAGCCAAGTCATTCACCTGGCATCTTCCTTTGGCCTGTGGGTGAGAAAACTGTGGATCAGTGATCTAGCGGCACTGCAACAACCTCCATCTTGACAGAGGCTCAGTGAAATGGCACAGCTCCAAAGCTTCTTCATCCCTGTGCCAGGAGTGCCTAGCAGTGTCAAACGAGGCCAAGCAGGACCAGCAGCAAGGCCAGGGAGAATATCCAGGCACATAAAAGGCCAGCTTTTCAATATGGTACTTCTGGAGGAGTTCAGACATTTTCTGAGCCGCAGACAGTAAACTTTAAGAGTGATATCTCTTTTCTTTGCTCAAGTAGGCCTGCTGCAAATTAGCACATTCCCTTTGCTCCACTCATTAAGATGAAGCTTGCCCACTGCTGCCGAACATCTCACCACTCCATCTTGCAGTATTGACCCACTTGCTTCAAATGCCAGCAAGCCAGTTCCCTGTGCTCCCTTCTCTTATGAATAGACCAGTGTTAATTACCTCCACACATCTGTGTGCATGCGTCCATCCAATTTCCATACAGCTTCATTACCAAGTTATTACCGCAGGTCTGCTAAGTCCTCATCCTGCAGTGCTATTGGGAGACTGGGTTTGATCCCAGCTCTGAAGTTTAGCATTGAGAAAGCTAATCAAGCAAGACAAATCGTTAAAATGCAGGAAGGTTACTTTAGCGCCCCTCATTGTACTCTGTTTGTCTCTCACAGGTCACAGAGTTTAGCCGTCTGATAATTACCTATAATGTAAAAAAAAAAAAAAAAAAGAGAGAAGAACGTATAGCTCGTTTCCAATGAAGGAATAACCCTGGAAAGATCACAGGGCTGCTCGAAGCCAAGGTCGAGCCAGTGCGAGAGACTGACACTAATCCAAATTGGTTATTTGACAGCGAGAACAGCGAGATAATTTGCCTTGTAAAATCACCTCAGTTATCATCATTGTGTCGTGATCATTAACCTAAAAAAGGTCAGTTAAGAATGTTCTGTGCAAGTCTTTGACTGAAGTGCTTGGATTCACTGGTGCTTGCAAGGACTTCTCTTCTCTTAACAGAATTTTGGAGACTAGAGGAGGGCAAAAATTGAAGCATTTAAACACTAATAAATGTACGTTTTCCAGAGGGAAAAGGTAGCATACTGTTTTAATATACCGCACACGACATGAATTTTAATATACTGAAATTCTGATACAATCCCCACCTGAATGCAATGGAACAGCATCATTTTCTATATACAATATACAGATGAATATAAGACGATAGATCAGAATTACAGCTTTCATTTCCTGAAATTTACAGTGGTGCTTCAAAGTCTTTAGAATTGTCTATATTTCTGCATAAATATGACCTAAAACATCCTCAGATTTTCACACAAGTCCTAAAAGTAGACAAAGAGAACCCAACTAAACAAATGAAACAAAAATATTATACTTGGTCATTTATTTACTGAGGAAAATGATCCAATATTACATATCTGTGAGGCAAGTTAAACATAGTTTTGGTATGAAACAAGTGTCCATATATACATATAGACACTGTTGACTAAAAGGAGATTCCTGTTAGATGGTAATGTGCCAGGTTGTATTCAATAGCCATCGAGACCAGATATGTTACAGGATATAATAAGTAAATTAGAGCATTGCATGTACCGTAAGTGCTAAGCTTGCCGTGTTGGAGAGTAGCTAGGTGCAAATAGCAATGCTACTAGCATAACAACTTTTTTAGCAGAAATGCAGTAGTTGAGCTGTTTTCAAAATAACATTATATTTCACCAATATTTACATAACTACTTTGACATTATTTTTTAATCAAACAAATCACAATGTGTAAACTACTGTATCTGTCTGGAACAAAGTCCAACGCTTCTAATTAGTGTAGAACACGTGTAAGAAAGATTCACACAACGAGAGATACACATTTGTTTGTAACCCATTCAAACTGGAAATGTCAACACACCAATTTAAGGACACAATGATGGGGAGCTCGTTATTTTTATTTTGGTTATTGTTGTCGATTACCTAGCTGATTCAGAGAGTGACCAGGGGTGACAGCATTAGGTGTAGAGTATTTCCTGTTCAGTTAATGTGATGAAGCAGTGAATTATCAAAATGGTTTGGGTTGAACATAACAGGTACTTCACTTAACAGCATCAGCCAATATGAAATAAGCATTATTAAACATAATGTAACATATGGCCTCACATTAATTCAATGTTATATAGATTATCGGATGACCATTAAAGCTAATTAGCTAGCTAGATATTTCAAGCAATGAAGTAAATATTTGAGTATGTTGTTTTACAGTGAAGTAATGTATAATAATAATAATAATAATAATAATAATAATAATAATAATAATACTTCAGAAAGTAGTTTACACATTTGAAAGCAAAATCTGAATTCTATGGTTCAGTTAAAAAAAAGCGTTGGGTTGCTAACTGCTTTTTCTTAGTAGCTTGTAATGTAGCTAGCTTGTGTGTGCTTAGGTCTTCGTTGTTGTTGGTTTGATTTTTTTTAAATCATGAGTAGCTTCAAAGGCAAAGTAATTGCAACTGCAAAATAGCTTCCCCAACACTGAAAGCTAGATAGTGCTTATAAATATCCCACAAGCCATCTAAAAAACGTCAGCTGTGAGATACGATAAGACCTCACCAAATGTCCATCATACAATCACAATTGTTGTACTCTTATTGTTGTACTTATAGTTAAATGTCATATGAGGTCATGTCAGGTTAGGGAAAGCATAGTCTCAGGCAGAGTTGTGGCTCAGAGATAAAGACATAAAACATGAAGAATTATGACATCTCAAAGACACCGCCATTGCTAAAATTGGCATGTAAAGATAGCATGCCAGCGCTACCCAAATTTCTGATGGAAATGAAAGGTGACCTCCAGGCCTCCAGTTCAGAGATACCTTGAGCGTGAACTTAACATGATGAAAGAATCAGAAACCCTGCTCTCAAGATGCACATACTATGACATTTTTACCTCCCTCAGTCTCTCGCTCCCTCTTGCTTTCATTGTTTTTCATTGTTGACCATTCTATACTATATGCTAGGGCTGCACAATTAGTCGGATATCGTTCGCGATTACGATTTTGACTGTCCACGATTAAATGAACATGATCAACTGCGATATTAACGTTTAAACTTCATCCTCCGTTCATAGAAAACTCCGCTGCAGATCAAATCAAGTGCTTCCTACACTTACAGCCAATTGCCATAGAGTGGTGCAGGGATGACATCATTTTGTAATGCCAAAACCCGGAAAAATAGTTAGCATTTTAGCGGTCGAGCGGCCAAAATTCATGAAAAAATCATCACGCCGAACAGGAAAAAACCTTGCAGATAAACTCAGGGCTCTACAGTGCGACCATTTCACTCGCATTTGCGATTGAAAAGTATTTTGTGTGACTATGAATAAATATTTATTCCCACCGGTGTGAGTGACCTGTTCGGAGTTGTATAATACAATCGGGATAAAAACTACAGGAAGTTCAAAATGCATCTACACCGAGCAACAGTTCCTTTCACACTGCTTTTCATCACCTCCGTCAACCGAACAAGTGTGAAAATACTGCAGAGAAGCCATTATGATGAAGATAGTAACTCTGTAACTCTGATCTCACAAACCGCCATCTTTTATTGATCCCGGAAAATGGCCGGAAATTGCACCTGCTCGTGTAGACACAGCGGCTTCGTGCGGAGTAAATTAATAATAATGCTAACACTACAAGGCGGGTTTAATTCAAACTTCTTTATTAAATAATTCCTCACCAATCATAATCAAGACTAGCAACTGTTCAGTCTGAAAACATACCGTATGCTGCCATTCTCCTTCACTAATTCTAATTCACTTCATTTAAACTTACAGTTGTGAGATATCACTAGAAAAGTCAACTCCAGTTTCCATGTTTTAATTTAATCCCCTAAAAACATTATTAATAAAACATTTTAAAACATTAAAACATTAAATAGTGTTTAATTACTATGGGTTGTATTTAATATCAATTTGACGTTAAGCTTAGTAAGCTATCTCATTAGAAAGCTATTAGCCTTTTTCCTATTATGGATCATGCTTGTGTTAATTTGCTTTGAATTAGGACTCTTTATTGTTTAAGATATTTAAAAATAAATATTTTATGCTAGTTTATTTATCAATTAACCAACAGTATTTCTGATTGTTATTATTTTAATTCAATTAACAGTGACCATGAGCAGAGAGCTTACATTTAACTGTTCATGATGAACTTCCTGATTAAAGTTGAAACAAAAAAAAAAAGGTATCTGGATCGGTATCGGCTGTAAAAATCCTGATCGGAGCATCAGTAATAAACACCATATAACTAAAGGGCTTTGCATGTGACGGGTAAATGAACTCACCCAATCACATGCTATATGAGATTATTCAGATATATACACAATATACACAGAGCGGTTCGAGAACTGACTCCAGCCCAGAACCATGACGGTGGAAAATGTCTTATAGTATAGCTTTAAATATATTTAAGAGGAGCCGACTTCAAACACTGAACAGTGATGTTTATTGTATTTGTTTACAAGGTGAATAGGTTAACGTTTTTTGGTTTTTTTTTGCATACAGTCTGTATAATTAACTGAAAATATTACATTTAGTTTATCAGAAGGCAAATTAATGTGTCTTGGCTCACACATGTTCCTAAACTCTGTCATAATTGTCCAGCTCAATTTTTCTAATGCCTACTTATATTTACTTATATTGTGGCACATTAACGTTACCATCTCTTTAAAAAAAATCGGTTAGCACGTTCGCCTCACACCTCCAGGGTCCGGGGTTCGAGTCCCGTCGGGGCCATGTGTGTGCGGAGTTTGCATGTTCTCCCCGTGCGTCGGGGGTTTCCTCCGGGTACTCCGGTTTCCTCCCCCAGTCCTAAGACATGCATGGTAGGTTGATTGGCGTGTCTAAAGTGTCCGTAGTGTATGAATGTGAGTGTGTATGTGATTGTGCCCTGCAATGGACTGGCACCCTGTCCAGGGTGTACCCCGCCTTGTGCCCGATGCTCCCTGGGATAGGCTCCAGGTTCCCCGTGACCCTGAAAAGGAGTAAGCGGTTGAAGATGGATGGATGGATGGAAATACCCCCCTAAACAAGTGCTCCTAAAATAAAATGTCTTGCGTCTCTCCTCCTGTAAACACTGTTAAAGATTTGTACATTAGCAAAAATGTAGCACGACATGGAGGTGAAAGCAGCAGTCTGTTTATTTAAATGTGAAAGTGCAATAAAAATATGTTGTCCCTAAAATCAATGAATAATCGTGATAAATAATTGAGATCTCAATAGTGATCAAAATAATCGGGATGATCATTTTGGCAATAATCGTGCAGCCCTACTATATGCAATGCATAAAATGTATACATACTAGTAATGTCTAACAAAATGAGATTTCATTTGCATTTTCTGTGCAAACTGCTATTCAAAGACCATGTAGAGACCTCCAGTGGATAACCCAATGCTGTGTAAAGACTAAAAATGATATCTATTCTATCTTTTCTGCCAAAAGCTCAAAATGTCCTGATTTTCATGTCTAAGTTTGGTTCCTCCTTTAAAGTGTGTCGAGTTCTCACAGGGTATCAGTTCCTACTTATTACTTCATTTTGCCTGCAGGTATGCCCAAACCTTTCAGGATAATCTACACTTGCAAATTTCCTCGTGGGTTGTGTGGCACTCATTCATTATTAAAGTCTGAAGGAATACGTAGAATTTCATGAACAACCTGTTTCAATCAAAAAGACATCAAATTAAGGAAGAAAAAGGCTAAATGATTTCTGCTTCATGCTGACTTTAAAATCTATACATTAATCTCTCTTCGGTGAAATTATATTTGTATAGTACGTCTAACAACAGACAGCTGTACAGAAATCTGGATATAGGTTTAGACTCCTAATGAGCAAGTTAGAGCGACAGTGGTGAGAAAAAATCTCGGATTCCCCATGAGCAAGAAACTTTGAGAGTTCAAACTGAAAAGGATCCTGGGTGACACCGGATAGTGGGATTATAAATCAACAGAAAAGTATACGGTTGTGGAAGAGTAAAGTCAAACAGTATTAAAGGAGTTGAAAGGATGTTCATATTGTGGATGAGTTCCTTGGATGAGCACAAGGCAGCGTTTATGATTACAGCAACAGCTCTTCGGATATGTCCACATTAATCTGGAAAGATCATTTTATTATTAAAAATGCTTTCGATCTACGCTTAAACGTCCGTTTTCACTCGTTCACTCTGAAACGTCTCGAAATGTTTACATCCCTATAGCGCGCATGCATAAAAACGTAAGAAGCTTTGGCGTAAAACACATATTTCTCAGTTCACACAAAAAGCCGTTTTCAAATTTATCCATTCGGCAGAGTGTTTCCGAAAAGCTCAATTTTCACTGGACAAAAATGCCATCTCAGTGTAGCTAGAAGGCCAAAGCATAGAGAAAAAGATTTTCAAATTTTATCAAGATTAATGTGTAGGTACACATCGACAGTATCTAGGTAAGATCCACATAACCAATGAAGCAAAGGGGAATCTTGGGCTGTTTTTGGGAACGTGTACATCATGTGCAACCATTCACAGCGGCAAAAAGTGAGTCACTCGAAACAGTTCAGAAAGTATATGGGGATACATTTGTACATTCACCTATATACACAGTAACACTGACAGTCATGCTACGTACTCTTTATCACATGCAGAGTGTGAACATTTTTCTGCAGACAGCAGAAGCCACAGCAGTGTGAATGGACAGCTATTAATCTGGAAAGTGGTGACATTGGAGAGAACAAGCTGCAATACACACTTAATAGTGAAGAAAATGCCCTTGAGCTTTTACCGGCACACAGAAAAGATAGGTTTGCTGAGCTTCATACTAAACTACTCCAACCTGCACTTCTTAAATGCAGAAACAGTTTGACTATAAGGCAATCATGAGGGATTATGAAAAAAGGCGCTTCAAATGAGGATCTGTTTGGGAAGCAACCCCCCCCCCCCCCCCCCCCCCACATCTACAAGGTCTATTCACTCTGTTTTTCTATTTATTATCACCACTTTGGAGACACAAGGCAGACGCCAACTCTGAAATCCACATAACCTCACCCCTGAGACAAACTCAGCGAGAAAGATGAAGTGCTGCCTGCATTTATGGCACATCTCAAGGTCATGCAAATAAAAAAACATGCCGTGCCTCTGTAAACTGTCCCACAGCCCCAATTCCGAAAAAGTAGGAGCAGTAAGGAAAAGGCTAGTAAAAACAAAGAGGAGTGTTTTGTAAGTGTACTTTGACTTGTATTTAAACAAAAAAACATATAAAGACAAGGTATTTGATGTTTTATCTAATCAACTGCATAGTTGTTTTTTTTTTAAGGTAAATGTTTATTTTGAAATTGATGCATGCAACATGTTCCAAAAAAGTCGGGACAGGGAAATTTAGGACTAATGGCGATGTGACGAAGTTGAAATAAGAAGGTGTTGTGAAACAGGTGAGGCAATCGTCTAATCATAGATGATCACGGCCGAAAACCACTTCTGAATGTGTGTGATCTCCGATCCCTCAGACATCGCTGTCTTAAAAACCGTCATGAGTCTGTAATGGAGATCCTGACATAGGCTTGGGAATGTTTTGGTAAACCTTTGACAGTCAGCACCATTCGGCACTGCATCCGCAGATATAAGTTAAGACTTTACTATGCAAAGCCGAAGCCATACATCAACACTGTCCACAAGCGCCACTGAATTCTCTGTGCTCAATCTCATCTGAGATGAACAGTAACACAGTGGAATCGTGTTTTATGGTCTGATGAGTCAACATTTCAAATAGTTTTTGGACAAAACAGCTGTCATGTTCTCCGGGTCAAAGAGGAAAAGGACCATTCAAGCTGCTATCAGCATCATGTCCAAAAGTCAGTGTCTGTCATGGTATGGGGGCGTGTCAGTGCCCATGTCATGGGTAACTTGCACATCTGTGAGAACACCATTAATGCAGAACGATATGTACACATTTTGGAGCAACATATGCTGCCATCCAGAGCAGAACAATGCCAAACTACATTCTGCCCGGATTACAAGCGCATGGTTGCGTAAGCAGAGAGTGTGGGTGCTGGCATGGCCTCCTGCAGTCCTGACCTGTCTCAGATCGAGAATGTGTGGCACATTATGAAGCGCAAGATAAGGCAACGAAGGCTCTGTAACGTATGCATGTAACTGAAGACATGCATAATGGATGAATGGGAGAAAATTCCACTGCTAAACTTAACCAACTGGTGTCTTCACTCAGCACCCAAACGCTTAATAAGTGTTATTAAAAGAAAAGGTCATGTTACACAGTGGTAAACAGTCGACTGTCCCAACTTTTCTGAAGTGTCTTGCAGTCATCAGATTTGAAATGAGTGTATATTTTCAAAAGTAAATAAAATTCACAAAGTAAAACGTCAAATAATGTGTTCTCAATATAGTAGAGGGTGAACTCAATTTTCATATGACTCTTTTAGGGTTTTTTTTTTCTTTTCATTTTCCATACTGTCCCAACTTTTTCGGAATTGGGCATGTACATCTGTACAGTAAACATTCACACTCACACACTTTGCTGCAAGCTTTCTGCTAGTCCTGTGTGTTTCTGTGCTGCTCAGCTGAACTGCAGGTTGTTAGCAGGCCTCAGAATTGCTCTGGCACTAAGGTCACCTCCTTGTTGGGGTAATCAATACATTCCAGTGATGGAGGAACTGAATACTTTTCACTCGCCCTCCACTCAGTTTAAAGCGGAGATATCTCAGGAACACTATTAACGCTTAGCCTACAGTACAGGAGCCGCTACTGACCAAAATTGGCTGGGAAATTCCTCGAGATAAGCCTGATGTTGAACTGTAAGAGGCTGAGGAGCACAAATTGAATAATTTAAGACATGGGGGAGGACATGTCTTTCTCAAACTTGAATACTTTGGCTGGAGAGAGAAATATATGCCCATAGCACAGCTTTAAGTGATTTTGGCAAGTTCAAAAATGGCAGATAACAGCTATTTTACCTGTAAAGCCATCTTAAAGCAAGTTAGCCTACATCGGCTTTTTTTTTTTTTGCATATTCCAGAAGTCAGGTACATTTAAATTGCAAGCAATCACTTCTGAACATATTTAAATGATCATGTATTTGCAATACCTAGGCCATTAACAAGCAAAGAAGGAAATCGCAAATGATGAAAAAGAAGTTTTTTTTTTTTTTTTTTTAAAGATGAAAACAACAACCATTTACGGTTGGATATGAGGAGCTCAAATCCAAAACTTAATAGTGGAAATGGAGCTACTGACAGTAGCGATGGTTATAATCATTAGGACGGTGATGTATGAAACATTCATGACTTTACTGGAAATGAAGTTTGTCATTTCAAACTCAGAGCTGCTCAATTTAAACAATGTTAGACATGGAATCCTGCGACCTCCAATAAAACAGAGACAGCACCTTGTTTCCAGCTCTAAATCTGCTACTCATTCACACTGTGAAAGAGTGTAAGAGAGAGAGAGAGAGAGTGAGAGAGAGAGAAAGAGAGAGAGAAAGAAAGAGAGAAAGAAAGAGAGAGAGAAAGAGAGAAAGAGAGAGAGAGAAAGACAGAGAAAAAAAGAAAGAGAGAGAGAGAGAAGAAAGAAAGAGAGAGAAAGAAAGAAAGAGAGAGAGAGAGAGAGAGAGAGAGAGAGAGAGAGAGAGAGAGAGAGAGTGTGCACAAGACCAACGCTCTGGCTAGCACCTAGGCCAAAATAAAGACCCTGTTCCATATTTACTTATTTACTGTAAAGGATGGAGAATATTTCCTACAATCACACAAACGCGCACACACACACACACACACACACACACACACACACACACAGTTTCCAGCTTTGAGTTAATCTCTGCACTCATCTCCTCTCACGCCAAAGGTAAAATGCACACAAGGGAGGCTAATCAATGTCTCAGAAATGTCCATTGATCAGAGAGCACATGGAGGAACCAGCACACTCCCAGCCAGCACAGACAGAGAGAACTGATATCTATGTTTCTCATGTCAACTCCTGCCATAGCATAAAACCAGCCAATCCCTGCCGAGCGCCAAGGGCAAAGGTCTGCTAGTGTCAGTCAAGCTCAGAGCTCAAGTGCTGTCTAGTGACGAGTCTCAAACCTCATTCGCTGATGTGTGGTGACAAATCAATCATGCTGTCACTTAGGCCTGTGGATATGACTTAGTTATGGCAGAATGGAGACATAACTCCATGCTAATGGACACGTCCTGTGATGACCTTGTCCATAATGAAGTCTAACGGTTTAGGAGTGCATGTGGGTTTGGCGGTTCCTATGGGTCTTCTCCACGTAGGCAGACCGAGGCATCTTGTATATGCTTCCTCAACACTGACCACTTTATCTCTGTTACACAGAGGCTCCAAAGGTCAGTGAACTGAGTGACCTTGAACCAACATAACATCTAAAATGAGGACTGAAATGAGCCTTGAGCTAGGAGTAGAAGAAATAAACCATGACTAATGACAATTTAATGGTACTTTAATTCAACAAAGTCAGAGTAATGCAGACTAAACTCTCTATAGGAGCGAATATCGAACAATTCATTTCAAAATTAACTGACTTTTAAATTATAATAATAATAATAATTAATAATTTATCAATTTGTATAGCGCTTTTTACAATGGTACATTGTCTCAA
>JAFFST010000272.1:4343-19176 GCA_022414735.1 Noturus placidus | reverse complement strand
CCAATAAATTTCGTTCCACTTCATGATTGTGTCCCACCTGTTGTTGATTCTTCACAAAAAATTACAGTTTTATATCTTTATGTTTGAGGCCTGAAACGTGGCAAAAGGTTGAACAGTTCAAGGGGGCCGAATACTTTCGCAAGGCACTGTATATACACACACACACATATATTTATATATATATATGTGTGTGTGTGTATATACAGTGCCTTGCGAATGTGTGTATATACAGTGCCTTGTGTGTGTGTGTGTGTATATATATATATATATATATACACACACACATTTATTTATAATCACTATCCTGTGTTACCCAGATGAAGATGGGTTCCCTTTTGAGTCTGCTTCCTCTCGAGGTTTCTTCCTCATAGTGTGTCAGGGAGTTATTCCTTACCACCATAGCCTCTTATGTTCTTGCTCTTTTGGGTAAATTCATACAATTTCAATTTTACATCCTGAATTTATTATATATTTTTGTAAAGCTGCTTTATGTCTCTGTTCATTGTTGAAACCGCATTACAAATAAAACTGAATTGAACATAATGAATTTATAGAGAACAATTTACAGTGGAGTCATGTTCAATCTCATGGTACCAATGACCGACTACACTGCATTATCTTATTAGATTTGTAACTTAGATGTGGTCATGGCGTGACATGTTTAAAGCGGAAGTGTCTCCTTGTGTCCACAGTGCTCGGGTAAACCTCCAGTATCTCACTTCCCAGATTTGTTCCTGTAAAATCGGTGTGCTATAGCATCCTAAACGATCAGTACAGGACTGTCAGTATATGTCTCCTCCAATTCATCACATCACAACCTAGAGTGAAATAGCTTTCCTCATTTGAAGCTCAGTTCCAAGTGACTTCCCAGTAACCCCACATTTCTAGCAGAGACTCACTTGTTGCTCAGTCAACACAGTGCTGGTGAATATTGCAGCACTTGACTTGGTGTAAGCTGGCAATTGAGCACGTCTTTGAACTATTAGCAAATGAACTATTAGCACTGCCATGCTGCAGGAAGCTTGGCTCACTTATCTTCCTCCACGAGAGATAACATCCATATTCAGCAGCCACCACCTTGCCGTGAGGCCTGAATAGTGATGAAAGAGAAGAGCACTAAGAGCAACGCTCTAATGTGCTTAAAAACTTCTCCTGATGAATGTCAGGAACAGAGATGAGCCGGAAAGCGGTGGCATGCTCGGGGACCAGGGGTAGATGGAAGCAGATCAGATGGAGACAGTAATACTTGTTGGGCTGACAGGGCACAAAGGCGGTCAGAAGGCAAGTGGTGCTGTGGCACTCTTCCTATGACGCATGTACTGAAGCTTCAGAAAGCTCTGCTGTCAATCTGCAGGTGTAAATGTACCCAAAAACGGATGTAAAACTGATTCAAACTTCTGGAGGCTCAAGACACACTTCAGCTACATATTATGTGAATATGGTAATGTCAAAAACAGTACAAATATCATCATTACTGGAAACTGGGAACAACATACGAAGTGGAAATTCAAATTGTATTAGTTGATTTGCACATTAAGCCAAATTTCAATGAGACGTTCAATATGAAGTGAAGAAAGCATTCAACATGTGCTTTAATCACATCAAGTTCAAGCCAGATGTGGATTCAACACATAAAACCAGTGTAAACTAGACCAGTGTCTGTGATGTGAATTCTTTCTGTTTGCTTCCAATTTTATTCATATAGTAACACATCTATGATCCTAATACAGTGTGTATTGTTGTCATCTAGGGCTGCAACTAACGATTATTTTGATAATCTATTAATCTGTCGATTATTCACAGTGACGTCAAAGACTCGACTAATCAATAATGAAATTCACTTTCGGTTATTTTAATTATCGATTATTATCAATTAGTTGTTACAGCCCAATTGTCATCTATTAAATCCTGACCAGTAGTTGTGTGGCGCTATAATATTCAATACAGAATAGAACTCTGGCATATGTACACACAGATCTATTTTATTGTTTCTATTGTATAGTTATTTATGGACATTATTTTCTTTTCTTTGATGTTATTCCTCCTACTTGCTGCTGTATCTATTGGAATTTCCCCCTCCGATGGATCAATAAAGGTAAATCGTATCTTATCCCATCTTTTCTTATACATACAGTAAATTATATGTGCTATAAAATAAATAACTAAACTGAAGAAACATGTTATCCTAATTAATAAATAAATAATAACTATTTCAATGGGAGTAAATAAATAAATAATTGATGCTTTCTGTTTGAATAAAAAGAAATCCTTTCTGTGAGTTTTTGGATGCCGCTGCAGAGAACACCACAAAAAGCTACATAAAGGAATTAAAAATTTTACCATGATCTCTCTACTGGTCTATTTCAATCAGGGATTTTTAAATTGTTTGCAGCCTGGGACTCCTTTAACGGCAAAAACAATCCTTCAGAGACCTCAGACATAATTCAGATGCTCAAATTATTTATATTCCTCTTTTCATTCCGAAACGTTCTACTTACAGAATATATTTTGTTATTACTGTCATATAGTATTGAAGTTGACATTATTTATAGACCTACTAGTTTTTGAGTTATCAACATTTGTGTTAAAGTCGTTCAATTCCAGTCAACCCGTCTAACTATAACAATCTAAATAATAATACAATAAACAGGTGATGTCCATCAACGAAAAATAAATGAAAACACATATTCTTAATGCTGACAATATAAAGTAACTACAGAGCAAACATATAAACTCGTTAAAGCCAAGAAAGCACTTTACTTTGGCCAAATATTCTTGAGGCAAAAATCTATTCTCCAGTTTAGCTTAGAATATAAAAATCTATATTTAATTCAACAACTGTCAAGAGACTAGTGGAATTTGAACAAAAACTAGAACTGAAATTAGACTGGAAATGTACTCACATGACCCTTCTATTGATTAAGACAAAGCAGGAAATGCAGAGTCCATGAACAAGTTTAACAGAGCTGAACAATGAATTTACAATGTGTGAAAATCTACACTTAAATTTTTTTTTGTATCCGCATTACAACAAAAACAGAGAAGTGTCAAAATGAAAAAGAATTCAAATTGAATAGTGGGCAATAACAAGTGGTCGTAAAAAAGAAATGCAGAAACACTATCACTATCATTAGCACATCCTATGAATCCAGCATTCATAATGCATTTATCATGTGCTATGTATGATGTGCAATATAAATGCACACTTCACCAAAGCAACTATTACACAGTTCTTTTTTTTATCTGTTTATTTGGAGCATTCTCCATAGAAGTCCATGTATAAGTTGTGTATATAGATAAATGAATCTATTAGGACAAGTGTATTAACATTAATCTGTGATTTGTAGACCTGTTACGATAACCACTTTTGTTGGGCGACATATTGTCCCAGAAACAACTGCGATAAATGATATTATTGTCATTTTAAGACCATTTTATGCTACTGATATAATGATAACATAATAACATATTAATGCAAGTACATCCCTTCAAAGAGCAATGAACCTTTAATTCTTAAAGTGCACCTATTATGGTACTAAAACATGCCTAATTTTGATTAGTTATATTGTATTTGATCACAGTTATATTCTTTGGTCTTACCCATTGTTAACGAGTGACTAAGGGACTGTGTGTTACCTCATATTTATACCCCTGTGAAACAGGAAGTCATGGTTGAACAACTTCCTGTTCCTAGTCACCCAGGTGTACTAAAGAAAATGTAAAATATTAATGGGAATATATTTCAAATCTATTTTTCTCATATGAATTCATAGGGGTGCCAATAATTGTGGTACACCTACATTTAACAAAGACTTTTTTTTTTTTTTTACTAAACCTGTGTTTTGTTTGCAATTGTTTGATATCCATGAGATTAAAGTATTTTTGTGAATTTAAACTAAAATCAAAAGGTTTAAAAATAAAGACAATTTTTCACAGCCTTATTTGGTCATATTTACCAAGAGTGCCAATATTAGTGGCGGGCACTGTAATATGGTATGAATACTGGATATGGAAGTGTTAGCAGAAGTTTTGAAATAAGTTTATTATTTGAATCCCTAGGATGAGCCACGTGTCTAGTAGCTAAAGGAGATGAGATGATGAGATGCGGTGACAGATCTGCGGGTGCTGCATAATCAAGAGCACACAAAATGAGATTTCTAAGTAGTGAAAGTCTTTAAGGTAAAGACAGAATTTTAGCTGTGAAATACACAAGCCAAAAGTGTATAAGACTGATTTTTCATCATGCGTTGTAATGGTAGAGGAGAGGAGGGACGATCTTAATCAGAGACACTGAAAGCGAAGTACGCACCATCTATAATCATTTAGCAGCAAAAGCAGAGAAATTAAGGCACCAGAACTGCTTGCACTGTCCTCCTCGTGTCAGGATAACCCGATTAGAGACATCCACCGCTCCCATTCTTTCATCTGAAACCTCTGCGTTTTCTCATTCCCTCGATCACCCTGTAGCGACTTGTTCAGCCTTCTCACTATCTTACCAGCTCTCTCTCAATCTTTCTCTTCAACCCCTTTTCACTGGATTTCAATTCTGTTAGTTATGTCTTTCTCTCCCTCTGTGTCTCTCCATCATTTCCTCTCTCGCTCACATGTTCAAAGCACATTTTTTTCAGTCATACTGCGTGTGCATTTGATGACCGTCGCAAGGTTTTTCCCCCTTGTCTAGAGCAGAGGCATGGAAGACCGTGATGGCAGGAAGGGGTGTAATATATATATATATAACCATCCATCCATCCATCCATACATCCATCTTGTCCATAAAATATTGTTTAGTGGAGATAGCCAATAGTGAACAGGGTTAGTTTTAGTGATTGATGATCAGCAGCTTACAGAGACATTTGTCCTCTGGTCAGTGACTTCTAAAATCTGTTGGACCAGATCATAGTGTGCGTATAATGTGATGTGTCCTATCCTGCTTATATTTTATTATAAGTCAGTTCACATCTCTTCCTACTGCTATATGATATTCACAATAATCTAAAAACCTCCATCAACTACAAACAGCCCAGCACAGCCCAGCCCCCATGCCTTGAGCCAGACAAAACAAAAATACTCATCCTGTCTATTGTTTCAAAACAACTGCCATACTCAGCAACATTGGAATGAAACAATGGGCAGAGCAATAGTGTCAGGCTTTCCTAGCTCAGTTTTGGGAGGGGGGTTGTTGAGCGCTGATCAGGTTGATGACAAGCTAGTAAGGAAATGAGGGAGATGAGGCAGATTTAGGGCAGCAGGAAGCATCTAATCCAACCCCCACCTCACTGCCTAATACTCACATCACAGTAGATTAAGGAAACAGTGCTGGAGTCGATTGTCATTTGGTATGCCACCGCACAAGAAAATCGAGTCGCCCTGCTGACGCAGGCAACAACTGATGTACAAGATAACACTGCTGACAGAAAATGTCCCAATCAAGGTGAGAGAACAGATTCGTTAATCCGGATCGCAACGCTTATGCAACAAAGCAGAATCTCCTCTACACACAGTGTCCGTTCTCTAATCTTTTCTGAACAGGCATGTGTAAAAGGCAGGATTTGAAATGGCGTGACCTATTTTATGCAAAATCAAAATTTTTTTTTTTCTGATGACCAGTGGCCACAAAACTTTAACACTGTGGCAGGGCAAATAGAAGTGTGTGACCCAAATATGCAACTGTTTCCATGGTGCTTTTTTTCCACTTCCCAATAATATAGGAAGATTATCCAAATGACCATTTAGACAAAGCCACAATGTAATCCTATGCCCATTTTCAGTGTTGTGCATTGTTGCTTCAGTTCTTGTTTTTAAATATGCAGCAGAAAATCAAGTTAATGAGCTGTCTAAACATCTGCAGGCAAAAATGTTCGTTTGTTGCATGTGTACAAAAATTGTTCGTTGCATGGGTCTTAATCAAGAGCATCACAGACATTCTGATAGCTCATATCTGATTATAAACTGACTTGATTAGTATTATATCCTTTTTATTATTATTATTATTATTATTATTATTACCAACTTCCTGGCATGCTGGGGTATGCAAAGAAAACTATTTCACTGTCAAATAAAGACTCATTATCATTATAATTACTTGCAGGAAGTGACTGTGAGTGTTGGTAAAAAAAAAATAAAATAAAATAAAAATAAAAATAAACACAAGTCATTTGTAAAGTGTAATTGTTCTTTCTTAGAAGTCTGTAGCATTGTGGGATTGCAGTCTCCCATCCATCCACTTTCTGTACCGCTTATTCTATACAGGGTCGTGGGGGAGCCTGGGGCCTATCCTAGGGAACTTGGGGCACTAGAGGGAGACACTCTAGACAGGGTGCCAATCCATAGCAGGACACAATTGCATACACATTCACACACTACAGACAATTTGAAAATGCCACTCAGACTACATGTCTTTGGATTGGGAAGGAAACTGGAGAACATGGAGGAAACATGCAAACTCCATGCACGCACAGTGGAGGCAGGATTCGAAACGCTAAGCCACAGTGTCCCTTGGGATTTCACGTTTGTGATTTGTTTATGATCATTAAGCTGCACCACTTGAGAGCCTCAGCAAACGTATTTGAATAAATCTGTTGCCTAATATAAACAAAGGGTGTTGATTTTCACAGTGTAGCTTTTATTGATATTCACATTTTGTAGCTTCTTTTAATAGATTTCAATATAACTGACCAATTTTTTTCAGCCTTAACACAGTCACAGTGACACAATCACTAGCTTTCAACTTTCTCTCGTTCTTTTCTCAGACCATCAATTTCTAGACACCCTCCTCCACCCCCCTTGCCATCACTCTCTGTGCACTGCCGTCTTGTCTCTCTTCAAAGATGCACAGAGTCACCATGGATAATGAATATTAATCAAGCCTGAGGCAAAAATGAACCAGAGTCAGAATGGAGATATGCAGATCAGCAGACCAGCCTCACACTGTCATGTCTCTGCCTCATAGCCTTCATTAGCACAGGAGAACAAGACAACGTGTCATATGTACACACACTTATACACCACACATACGGTACACCTGCTAGGGCTAGATTGTTAGCTGCTGTCAACAGGAGTGTGTTTTATTTGTGTGCACTGATACACACACACGTTAAATATTCCCTTAGGACATCGATTCACCCAGCATCACATGTCACTCACCGCAGTGCTCAATCACACACTTTTCCTCTTCACAGACACATACTCACATATGCCATTGGCCATATATCACTGGCACATTCTCCCAGGCACTCACGGAAACAATTTCTAGGATGGACATATCTGTCATGAGCTAATATATTTTATAATGTATACATTATATATTATTACAACTTTGAAAATGCATTAGCTAACAATTATTTGGATGAGCGATTCATCTGTCGATCATTTCTTCGAATTATCAATTGTTTGAATTAAAAGACCCATTTTTATTGTCTGTATTTATTTTCAGTATTTCACATTCTGCCCGATGTTGTCCTTCAAACACATCCACAGTGATGTGACAGACCCGACTAATCCATAATGAAATTTGCTGTTGATTATTTTAATGATTGATTATTATCGATTAGTTGTTGCAGCCCTAAAATGCACAATACTTTATAGCAGTGTGTGTTATGCATTGTGAATAGTTCACACAATGCATTTTTAAGTAGTTTACATAACGCACTGCCAAAGTCAAAGAAACGCAGATGGAATTACGTTCAATTCTAGACTTTTTTCAACCGGCTGTATATCTTTTGAACTCACCTGAGTCAGCATACCTCTTTTTGAATGTACTGTAGAATGTCTTAATAAATATTAAATAAATCATATCATTCGATACAAGGCTACCTCTTCCCCAACATCGCATAGACAAAAACACACACTGCTACATGACCCCTTTAGAGCCCCTAGCAGGATTACCAATTTCGTACCTAAATTAAATAGTTTTAGAAAAATTAAGCCAGTGAAGACTCACAGAGAAAAAGAATAAAAATATTGAGACCTGGCAACCCTGCACACCAATGAAAGCTTGGCCAGAGAGCCAATATCTAATTAGCCATGTTTGGTTTTCTTACATTATAATGTGCAGCGTTTGTCTCATTATATGCTGCTAAGAGTCTGAAGGAATAATACTCTTATTTTTTGCAAGTCGTGATACATTATTGTTACAGCCCTAGAAAATATGCTGTATTATTGATACATCATTAAACATGTTATAACATGTTTAGAATAATGTATACTTATTATTTGGGAGCTTTATATAAAGCGCGAGCCGAATGTACAGTTAAACGTCTGAGCAATAAACAATGGAAACTGGTATCTTTTCGATTAACATTATAATGTCTTACCAATGCTACATATAATGTATTGTATTCACAATTCATAATGGATAAGAAACATTGCTAAAGTGTAATGTATTTTCGTAAATAATTACCAATGTGTATAATGAATGCTATGAATATTTTCGTAGTTCACATTATTGTTTAAATTCACTCATTCTGCTATTGTCCAATTTAAAAAAACATCCAGTGATCAGAAGCTCATCTCTTTTCCCATCTCTCCCTCACCAGTCTCATTCTGCCAAGAGCTTACATTACCACCCTTACTATACATGTGCTTTCACACTAGACTGGGTATCCCACAATACCCAGTGCCCCCCTACGTGAGCGAGTAGTTGTTGGGGGCATTCCAGAGACCCCGTGAGTCTTGTCAGCTCTGTTCCGCTGCAGTGGAGCCGTGCTGCCCGATCAACTGTGATGCCATGCGCACACCGTGCTGCATTTGCATTTAAAAAGGTGACATTTGTGGCTAGAGAGGAGGGGAAAGAGGGGTGTGAGGTGCTTGACGTCCTCATGTTCAACACAGTGACAGCACAAGACAATAAGAAGCAAGGGGAAAGCAGCATGATGCTTCTTTGTCCTTCCTTATGTGAGTGAATGGAATCAATTAAAGCCCCTCATTATTCTGGGCTCCCCACTAGGACCCAAGTGATATGCAAAGTATGTCACTGATACGTATGCTGATTCCATGACGCTAATAATTTATGACAACCAGCTATTATAAATCATTTACATAATATAAATATAATATCATTTTTAAATATATGGTTAAAAAATAAACAGACAGCAGTAGTTTTAGTTAAACATGGCTAATATATAGAACAGTAAGTGCCAATTTCCCAAACTGAAACAACCAGAAATATGTATTCAATAACATAGATTCCCGGATCAACTGTGAGCTCAGGTCACTGTCTGTGTTGGAGTTTCACAAGTTCCCTGGGTTCTAGAGTTTCCTTCCTACTTCCCAAGTGCATGCCAGAAGATACATAAGCAGAGTTTTTAATAAATAAATAGGTGTGAATAAGTGTGCGAATGTTTGTGTATGTGATGTACTTCAGGATAGGCTTTGGAACCACTGTAAACTTGACCACGATGACATCATTGAAAGCAGTGGCTCTCAAACTAGGGTTCGTGGGGTCCTGGTGCCAGATATTCTAAAACATTGGGGTTTTTTTTATTATTATAATTTTACCTGTACGTAAGTCAGGATTGTGACCCGTTACTACATAAGAAATGAGAAATGTTAATAAATGAACTCAACACAGCACAGTAAGACACAAACCAAACAGAGACACATGTTGATTTACTAGTGTACAGTAGATAGCCAGACGCTGATCAAACATAAGACTGTTTAAAATGGATACGTTTAGATAGAGGATGTAGTTTCTCATTCGAGAAAGTGTGAAAAAAACAAAACTGTGAAAATTTGATGACTCTAGGGGGCCACAAAGGGATACACCATACACAAGGGGTTCCTCACGCTGAAAAGATTTGACAACCACTGAAATAAAGCACTTTGTCTGTGGGCTCTCAAACTATGCATCTAAGATTTCATCATACTCACGCCATCCAATAGAGGAAATGTACACCTGGGCATACTGTAGTGTGTTTCATTATTGTTCTGACTACCATCACATTTATGAATGATTTTTTTCCCTACATGACACTTAAACACACACCGCACGATTTGCACAGTTGTCCAAGTCCCTGGAGTTCATGGCATGTCGTACGTCATTGTTATATCTTATTACATAAATCGACTGTAGTTTCATTCTGATGTATTATTGTTTTAAATGTCTTGCTCTTTAACCTTATAACCACTAGAAAGAATCTTTAGTAATTGCATTACCCTGGTCAGGGTCATGGTGGATCCAGATCCTATCCCAGAAACCATGGGTGAGCGGTGGGAATACAACCTGGATGGGAAGCCGGTTCATCACAGGGCATCATGCACACAATCACACACACACACACATTAGTCTCCCGGTTGTAGGAAAGGAAGGAAGGCTCAGAAACCCCACTGATCAGCTCGTTAACTCTGTGAGGGATCCTGCATGGCCAGGGAGAGCACAGCAAGTGCAGTGTGTAAGATGAAGAAACAGGCAGGTTTTATGCTTGGACAGTCTCATTTATCACGATTACACAAAATTTCAGGTTTTCGCAAATACCAGATCCGAGATATTGATAGTCATTATTACAACACATTATTATTAGTTGTATTTATGTGCCTGGTGGGGGGACACATAAATACAACTAAAATACAACCCCCCCACACACACAACCTGAAACACCTTTCTTACACCTTACACTCTGCTTAAGCACACCCTGAAACACCTTATAAGTTAGAAGACATGTATATGTGAAACACCGTATAAGCAGTAAACAGTAACACACCAAGTGTTGCCCATCTGGACACATGTGAACAGCTGGTCTGGTCAGCTGTGGTCCTATGGTGGTCCCTTTTAAAAGATGGATGGGGTTGACCAGGGCTGACAAATTGTACATAGTAACAGATGGGCTACGGTTAGTTCTTCTATACCAACAAAGAACAGTGCAGAGAGTAGATTAAGCGAACTGCAGCACATTTGGACCATGCGCTCCCTCGGGCAGTGGGAACTTCGCAGCATGGGGCCCATTTATATGGGCCGTGCTTTAATCACATCACACAGAGCCAGTGCTCTCTGCACTAATTAGGCTGTATTGAATTCAATATCAACAAGTTCAGATCATTCGAGGGGCTGGAAGCAATCCATAATCTACCAGAAAACTGCTTTATCAGATTGAGCACGTGACAGCAAGTACTGTATGTGTGATATGAAAGGGAAAAAAAATCTGTTACAGAAAATAAGAACTGAAATTCTGGTTGATTTTTTTCCCTAGAACAGCATTTCTAAAAGAATTGTATTCCTTTTTTTACCACAGATTTTTTCCCATGCTATAAATGTGTGAGTTATTAAAGAACACATCGTACACTACCTATATCCATTTAAAGTCACAATATTTCATGTTGTGCAATGTGAACGAAACACATTAGCTCATATTATCATTTAGGTTACAGGAACCATAAAGACATTCACTCACCAGCCTCGTTTTCTCTCTGTTAAAATTAATAAGACACAAAAAAAAATGAAGCTTTTTTTTGTCAAGTTACCAAGAAACCATAAAACCAAGCATATTCAGGACTTTCCAGTGTAGGAAAACCTTTCACAGTAACAAAGTGCTGACTCTGGAGAATGCTACATAAACATTTTCTTTACAGAAAACTTCAAGATAACAATTACAGTTGTTGATTAAAAAAAATCAATTTACAGTATATGGAGAGTACGCCATACTAGTCCTCTTGAATGATCCGTTACCACGGTAATGATAACATATTAAGACATGCACGTTAATATACACCTGGGATTTGCCTTGCAGATGGAACTACTGTCAGAGCTCCTGTTAAAGAAAATGAATCAATACTTTCTGACCAATCAGAAGGTATTTACAATGCCACTTATATACAAATGTAATAAAAATGTATGTGCCATAGCAATATTTCTGTGCATCTGTAAGTAGTAAATAAGGAAATATTACTAGGAATCAGGGTTTGTATATGGAGACTCAAGAATAACAGGAACTGGGATATAACACTCTCTCAATTATAATAATAAACTAGCCGAAGCTACATCACATGTAAATGGCAGAATTAGAAATGTATCCCTACAGTGCCTCTTCTTCTACGAGTCGCAGTTTCCGTTGAACATACAGTGAATGCAAAAGTCTTAGGCATCCAATTTTTTTAGTACGAACTTTATTATTATTATTATTATTATTATTATTATTATTATTATTATTATTATTATGTGTAAATGTGAGAATTCAACGCACATATGGTGTCTTTAATTGTATCGTCTGTACTTATATAGCGCTTTCATCCAAAACACTTTACACTGTGTCTCATTCACCGATTCTCTCTCTCTCACTCACACACACACACACACTCACACACACACACACACACACACACCAATGGTAGCAGAGCTTCCATGCAAGGAGATAAATTGCCATCGGGAGCAACTTGGGGTTCAGTGTCTTGCTCAAGGACACTTTGGCATGTGGAGTCATGTGGGCCAGGAATCGAACCGCCAACCCTACGATTAGTGGACAACCCGCTCTACCAACTGAGCCACAGCCGCCATATAGTAGCTATTATAGTAGACGTTAAAGGAAAATTATATTTGAAACTATGGTTTTTATTTATTTGCTGGCAATTTGGAAACACACCAAAATATTGTGCTACTGGCCATGGTTAATGAAAAATTCTTAACTACAGCATCATGATGTTTTTGTTATTGATAATTCTATCACATCTTATTTTATAACTCAGACAGCACAAATTGCTTTTAGAAAACACATTCTCCAGATTCCCTGAGCATGATAGCCAGTTCTGCCTCAAGAAAACCCGAATAGAAATCATGAGTTCCCACAACCAATCAACCCAAGATTAAACACCAAAATGAAGCAACAGAGGTTCCACTGCGAGCTTGACTAATAACCAACCACGAAATAAGGGGTTTTAAACAAACCACTGGATGACTCACGATGAGGCTCTATTACCCAATAATAAGAAACCCATCATTTTATATGTCTCCTGTGGAAGACAATTATCCTTAATCAGGTTACTGCGCCCTCAATTTCACTCACCATGTTCCCAAGGCCACTTCCATCTGAAGAGCTAATAATGGACTGAGCTTCGAGAGTGAGAGTGTGTGTGTGTGTGTGTGAGAGAGAGAGAGAGAGAGAGAACGAAAGAGAGAGAGTGAGAGAGAGAGAGCAAAAGAGAGGGAGAGTGTGTGTGTGAGAGAGTGAGTGAGAGAGTGTGTGTGAGAGAGAGAGCGAGAGAGAGAGATAGTGAGTGTGTGTGTGTGTGAGAGACAGAGAGTGAGAGAGTGAGAGAGAGAGCGGAAGAGAGAGAGAGTGTGTGTGTGAGAGAGAGAGCGAAAGAGAGAGCGAAAGAAAGAGGGAGAGTGTGTGTGAGAGAGAGAGTGAGAGAGTGTGTGTGTGTGTGAGAAAAAGAGTGAGTGTGTGTGCGTGTGAGAGAGAGCAAGAGAGAGAGTGAGAGTGAGTGAGTGTGTGTGTGTGTGAGAGTGAGTGAGTGAGTGAGTGTGTGTGTGTGTGTGTGAGAGAGAGAGAGAACAAAAGAGAGAGAGTGAGAGAGAGTGAGAGCGAAAGAGAGAGCGAAAGAAAGAGGGAGAGTGTGTGTGAGAGAGAGTGAGAGAGTGTGTGTGTGTGAGAGAGAGAGAGTGTGTGTGTGAGAGAGAGAGGGTGTGTGAGAGAGAGAGAGAGAGAGAGTGTGAGAGAAAGCGAGAGATGTGAGGGTGTGTGTGAGAGAGAGAGCAAAAGAGAGGGAGAGTGTGTGTGTGTGAGAGAGAGAGAGCAAAAGAGAGGGAGAGTGTGTGTGTGTGAGAGAGAGCGAGAGAGAGAGAGAGAGAGTGTGTGTGTGTGTGTGAGAGAGAGAGCAAAAGAGAGGGAGAGTGTGTGTGTGTGAGAGAGAGAGAGAGAGAGAGATAGTGAGTGTGTGTGTGTGTGTGTGAGAGAGAGAGAGAGAGAGAGAGAGAGAGAGAGAGAGAGAGTGATGGCACTACCCATCTTCTGAGTAGATGGATTATAGTGAGTAACACGCTTGTCTGTGTGAAATCTTAGCAGCAGCATCCTAAACCTCAGACCTGCAAAGTCACTGCTCTGAGTTTCTTCCACTAGCACAGGATTATACCTTTTCAATCAGGACTGCTTTTTCTTTCTTTCTTTTTTTTTTAATCCCACAGTTATTTCACTTTTTCACCTACTGCTACACAAAGAAGACAGTCTTTTTCTTTTTTAAATACATACCATAACCAGCAGTGAATCTGTATAGAATGTGTCTGGTGACTCAGCTCAATGGGATTTTGAATACACGAACACAGAAAAAGAATTTGTTTCCAGTAGGATTTCATTTTGCTCGCGCCGATCTAAAGAAATTTAATTAGAACTTTTCATAAGGGACAACTCGCTCTCTCTCTCTCTCTCAGAAAAAAGGACCAAAATCATGCCGTTTGTAAATCTGTCATTCCCCTTGGACAGGAGTTCTGAATTAATATCTTTATGTTGATTTGAGCCATATTTGAGATTCAACCACCATGTTTCTGGGGATGCCTGGACTCCTTCATGCCACACTGCAGTACATTTCGGATCTGTCTAAAGCACATGCAGATCTTCAGAACCGACGGTTATGTAGACGTCAGAGTTACCAGACTGGTTTAAGCCGATCATGGTTTGAAACCGTTCTAACTGAATACAAAACATCTGGAACTAAATTAAAGATCTTGTTAGAAAAGGGTTTTTTTTTTAATGGCTCCCGAGAGGCGCAACAGAAAAGTGTTTGCCTTATTGCTGGGAGATTGCAGAAACCATCATGGGTGTCCATGCGTTCATGTATAGTTTTACGCTGCCCTGTGATGGGGCATGAGCAGCAGTTTGAGCAGATGTGGTGGCTGGCTTAGCGTGTCATG
>JAFFST010000271.1:7023-27560 GCA_022414735.1 Noturus placidus | reverse complement strand
CACATATAATGTGTGTGTGTGTATAATATATATATATATATATATATATATATTATACACACACAATATATATATATAGTGTGTATATATATATATATATATATATATACATACATACATTATATATATACACACACATATATATTGTGTTATATATGTTTTTTTTTGTATATATTGTGTGTGTGTGTATATATATAGTCACAGATTAAATTTTGCCGAAAGTTTTGAAATTTGTGCTCAGAGAACGTTTATTTGCTCAGTGCTGGAAAATATTAGAGGGAACATTGCCCTTGATGGTCCCAGATTCCTGTTCTTTGCTGACTGGTGTCTAACCCAGTGTTGCCTTCTGCTGTAGTAACTCATCCATCTCAAGGTTTGAAATTCCTTGCATGCTGAGATGCTTTTCTGCTCACCGTGGTTGTAAACGGTGCTTATTTGAGTTATTGTAGACTTCCAGTCAGCTCAAACCAGTCTGGTCATCCTCTTCTAATCTGATCTCTCATATCAACAAGGTGTTTCAGCCTGCATACCCTCTGCACACAGGATGTTTTTTTTTTTTTTTTTTTTAACTGTGTGTGTGTGTGTGAGAGAGAGAGGGAAAAATCCCAAGAGATCAGCAGTTTCTGAAATACTCAAACCAGATCACAGAGATCTCATTATATTTTCTTCATTCTGATGTTTGGATGTAACTCTACCTGATTTCTTGACCTACATCTGCATGATTTTATGCATTGCACTGCTGCCACATGATTGGTTGATTAGATATGCATGAGCTTATGAAGGTGTTTAATAAAGGGGATGGTAAGAGTGTACATGTATGTGTAGCATTTTAAATGGCTCCTTTCTAATTCTCCCATGGTAGACGAATGGATCATTTGTTTGTGTATCTAAAATGAATACATGTACTAGCGGATATGTCTTTGACACATTGTAGTATTTGAATATGTAGAAGATTTAATGTCCAGATATTCGGTGAACTGCTAAGAGAGGGGAACAGATGTCTTTGTCGGTTTCCGCTGTCCTGAAACGTTCCTTCTTTCAGTGCTGCAAGTGTTTGTGTTTGACCGATGTAATGGAGAGAAATAATGAACAGAAACATTAAAATCACAAAAGCTTTACTGAGTGTCTGCTCAGTGTTTGCGCCTGTAGCCCTGGTATAACACCTCCATAAAATTTTACTTTCTGAAGTTATAACTGCCAATGTGTGGCCCATTGGATTACGTGAGTGATGAAACACCCCAGAACTACTTGTAATAGGCAAATAATCAGGACGTGTTACTAAAATCACACCATCCCATAGCTGAAGTGTTTTTATTCCTCCTACACACAGCAGTTTATCAACAATTGCAAACTTATTTTATATTTAAAAAGAAAAAAAAAACAGGACTTTTTATAGTTGCATCTAATGTAGTACAACTAGATAGATGTTGAACATCTGTAAAAGTAGTTTCTGTTCAAAACCTGTTCACTTCTCACTCTTAAGTTAATGAAAACTTAAGAGCAACAGTGTAAAAAAAAATGTCTATAATAAAACAGTAAGTTGGTTATGATTTTCTCTCCTAGAATTACAAGTTTTAAGCCTTGTCTCTGTATGTTTGGCTGCAGGTGACGTTCATCGAGGAGGTGGAGGTGTTCTACACCAGCAGTGACGAGGAGCGGCGCGGCCCGTGGGAAGAATACGCCCGAGACCGCTGTCGCTTCCAGCGTCGTGTTCAGGAGGTGGAGGAGAGCATCAGTTACTGCCTGTCTCCCAGCTTCCGCCTTAACATATTTGAAAGACACTATCCTAGTAGCTGATTAACATTTTAATTATTTTTGTTTGTTTGCTTTTTTTTTATTGCACGAGACTAAATTATATACATATCGGGTCTAATTCAGGGTGAAGGGGTACAGGGAAAAAATGAAAAAGGAAGGCATAAAGACTCCCGCGTTGCCGTTTCTACCGTGTGTTAGGGTCTAACCCTTCACTTGAGTCATACAGTAAAGAACTATTGTTCTGTGGAGAGTTACATTGCATTACAGTATGCAGTACTGCAGCTTCCTGAACACCACGATGAAGTGAAAAATGACTTTATATGATGTCCACAAAGGTCTGCAAACAAAAAGGAAGGTTTCAACACCGTTGAAATGTGCAGCTATTGTTCATGTTAAAATCCACTTATGCACTAACTGCAACTCTGACTGAAAAGATCCTAAATTTTGCCTCTCAACTATCGTATTCGTGCAACAGTATTCAAATCTTGCCCTTTATGGTGTTGGTTTCCTGTTGCCTTCATGTACTAGCAGGATTTTATTTAGGCTGTGTTTAGATGGGTTGGTTTTTTTTTTTGTTGTCCCCCCAGTACCATTTTTGTTTTCAATTAATTGTTTCATAACATGGAAATTGCGTATTTCTTAATGTTATACATCTTTCTGGGTGGTAAGTGTTTTGTCCCTCGTGCCAAAAAAAGAAAGCATTTTAAAATTTGTATTGTGCATTGAACATGTATTCAATTTTTTCCCCTTTATTGCAAAAGTAACGCTCCAGACCTGCCAAGTCTCTTCTTTTATAGCATGAGAAGGGGATGTTAATAAAGCCGGGTCAAATGTCCCAACCCTTTCTAAATGCAGCTGTAAAACCTATTCACTAATTAACCTTCAAGCCAAAGATTGCACTTGAGTTGTGTAAAGATCACTTAGTGGAAGCTCCGTGTTTGAGCACTAAGCAGTAATCTGGATGATGAACACGCGGTATTTATAGAGATCAGCTAAACTGAAGGCAGTATCTGTTCCTGCATCTGAAGGCGGGCGGGTCGTCACGCACCATATTTGCATGGTCATGTATAAGCGTACAGCCTTAGCTTTCATTATCTACTAAACCCGCTTGACTTTCTAGTGCTTGAGAATCACTGTGGTGTGTATCGTGTCTTAAACGAGAGGTCGTGTCCTTGTACTCCCAAGTGGCTTCGATTTATGTGTGTGACTAAAAAGAAATGCAGGGAGCGTAAATGCATGAGGAGCTATTGAAATAATATGCTTGATGTCAAAGCATAGGGTTAATCTGTATAATTAACATGGAAGTGTTTTATTTTTCTAAAACATTTAGGAGTATAGTTATTCTGCATATATTCTGGGTTTTGTCTTAATCAGTTTAACATGCAAATAAACCTTATTTAAATTGAGCACTGTGTCTGGTTCTTACAGAAACGTCATTAGGAATGATAATGCCAGAGTATTGAATGTTTCACTTTTGACTTTAAATCACTAATGTACTGGTGTCTGGAAATATAGATGGTTTCCGCAGTACAGAATGTAAATGTTCCACTCTAATTGCTGCCATAAACACTTTACTTCTTTAGACTAAATACAGGTTCCCCCGTGACCCTGAAAAGGAGTAAGCGGTTGAAGATGGATGGATGGATAGTTAGTAGTTATTTGTCAGTTTTAATAGAAGATATAAAGTGATGAGATATTGAGCACAATGGGACAGCTATGTTAATACAGTTTATAATTTACTTTTGCTATTTTACGTAGCCGTTATTTACTGCATATCAATAGAACTCCAGTTCTCAAATTAAATAAAATGTCAGGCAGGCGTGCCATCTAGTGGAAACTATTGGTAACTACATGTACCACAAATACATTTTGTAATTAATGTACTTGCATGTTTTCCACTAAAAGGCACTTTATCAATCAAGTGCTGATGCTTCAAAAATAATTTCTAACCGAGAAATAAAATTCTTCCTTCTACATTTGAATGAATTTCTGCAGCAGAACTCTCCTAGTTGCAGGAACACAAAGTTGAAGTGCATTAAGTGCAGGATGAACAGTTTGCCACCAGAGGGCAGTGTTTGGGCAGTCTCTATTTGCGCTGCATGACTAAATAAAGTCTCGGTGATGTACTTAAAACGTGGATGTATTTAAAATGGCAAAACAGCACACACAAAATAAGAATTTGTGTTAACATGTCAATGTATAAACATGCATCAAGAAATAAACCGTTAGATCTAAGCTCACGTACGCTTTCTCCGATCACTAGACCACTTCCTGTTACAGCGATAGTAATAGCCAATAAAAATCAGTTTCAGCAAGGCAACGTACATATTTCCCCGCCCACCTTAGCTGCAGGGAGTCCTACAGCCAATCACAATAACTATTTTTTTTTCAAAATCTACCTAGTTTGACATATCACCTAAACTATTTAATGAAATTACTCCACCTTCTTCTTCTACTTCTGATTAATAAAATATTATACTTATTATAGGCCTACATAAAACCAGCAATTACATGTTTGCATTGACAGATACAGTAAGTATGCCTGCATCAGTATTATTGCACCTGATACTTGTTTACCTCCCTCTCCGGTTTCCTCCCCCAGTCCAAAGACATGCATGGTAGGCTGATTGGCATGTCAGAAGTGTATGAATGGGTGTGTGAGTGTGTCATGCGATGGACTGGCACCCTGTCCAGCGTGTACCCCGCCATGTGCGTCCTGGGATAGGCTCCAGGTTCTCCATGACACTGAAGGAAGGATAAGCGGTATAGAAGATGGATGAATGGATGGATGTTCAACTCCCCAATTACAGTACATTACACTACATTAACGACACTACACTAGATAGATAGAGATACTTTATAGATCCCCAAGGGGAAATTCAAGGTCCCAGTAGCTCAAGACGTCCCACACAATACAACATACAATACAGTGAGATAAAAATGACAAATGAAATAGAGGTAGGGGTTGTACATGTGGGCTAATATAGTCCCTAAACAATGTAGACAGTGTAAACAGTGAGACAGTCACACAGTGAGCCAGTACACAACATTGTTCACAACTACACTACATTACACGACACTACCTTACACTACATCCATCATTAGTGGGTCATTCCCATGTTCCCCAGTTCAATATTCTGTCAACACACATTAAGTAAATCTTACTGCAGTCAGGACTCATTTCACATGGTCATATTTACTTAATTACCTTTTAACTTTAAACACCAAAGGCACTTTTAAATGAATAACAACATACATTAGTTTAAAATCCATCCCTCATACTCACTTGAAATGATATGAACCTGGAGAATGAACTAATTTGCACATACTGAACCCCCATTTGTGTTGATCTAAACACAGCTCTTAGTCTACATTCATACAGTTCAACTCCATGCATGAACAATAATGAAATGCTGTGCATATTATAAAACACACGGTAAACGGTCATAAAAGGAACAAAATATTAAGTATGGACACGCCCCAGCTCGCACTTATGCTGATACCTAACTCCATGTGTTAATGATGTGCCATATACATCTGGGGGACATAAATATGCTCCCCATCATTATAAGCAGTGCTATGAGAGTCAAACACAACAATCTTACTAAAACTTTATAAATCGATATGATGTGTCAAACCACTAAGATTCAACTGATGCTTGTATTCTATGTGATTAAAGGAATTAATATGGTTATTAATCTTGATATGAGCGCAGATTTCTAAGCAAAAAAAAAAAAAATAAAAAAAAAAGATGGATACGGTTCTTCAGATAAGAGATTCGACTCTCAAAGTTCACTTAAAAGAGCCAAGCAAAGAGTCGACTCATTCGCGAACGACACATCACGAACACGTGACGTCACCGGTGGCGCGCTGTTTGGCAGTAAATACTGATTTGCACGCTAAAATAGAGAGTTTAGTAAGCGTAACTAATTAATTAAGTGCTAATTAATACACACTGTATCGCTAGCAAGCAGGGCGAGTTTATACTAAACTAATACTACACTATGTAATTAATAGCAGTGACCAGGTTTGATCACATTATAATAGAATTATTATTATTATTATTATACACTTTAGACTATGCTTAAAAACTAGTAGCCAGGTTCGCTAGCAATATTAGCTCATATTAAGCGCATTCTTATTGCCAGCAGTAGCTAGCTATATAGTCTGTTTTTAGCATTCATTATGTCTGAGCTCACTGATAACATCAGCACAGCACACTGCTGACAACTTCTCACAGGAACACTGAAAATACAGAACCAACCAGCATCACTAAACACATCACACATCTTTCAGTAGAAACATCATTGAACATGTTGCAGGGTGAGTTTCTCTTTAAAGCTTCTTGTTAGTCGGTTCCACTAATTAACTGTCTCCACAGGGACATCTATCTCTTCCTGTCTGCTTTGTTCTATATTTGTGCCTCTTTTCCAGGTCCTTCAGAAAGCGTAGATGAATCCAGGGGTTAATGCAGAAATGCATTGCTGCTATTAGATGGCTAGGTGCTGTGGGCGGGTCCTGCAGGAGCTTCCAGCTCTTTCTGTCTTTAGCATGGAACTGCAGCTGAGACGATACCACCCACTGCTGCACTCATTAGAGCTGAGATTCCTTACTGCCTCTTGTTCAGAGTCATGTGACTCCTCGGGATTTGCAGCGAACATGCTCCCTCACTCCTCCCCTCCCTCTGCGCGTCGCCCCTCCCTCTTTTCATCCCTTTCTGAGCGGAGGTTGCATGTTGTTATACAGCATCCCAAAGCCTCACACCCACCAGCACTGGCTCTGTTGTAGCTGCCTGATGAATGGCTATTCTTTTTTTCCTTCCAGCTAAGCCTTTTAGTTATTCATTCCTCTGAGCATCTTATACACGGCCTATGTCAGGCTGCCATCATCTCCTGGCTCTACGAGGCTGATTTGATTTCTTCTGGACATATTGGAGACGGGTAATCGGAGACGTCGAGGAGAGCTTGGAGCAGGTGGCTGGTGAGTATGCATTAATGGATGTCAGTGGTGTGTTGATGTGATTTTGTGCTTGGGTATTAAACATGTTTATTTTATGTGTGAGAGAGACACAATGTGTTTGGGGCTTTATTGGGATCAACTGTTCCCATGGTGATGGTAATACAGGACTATTGTGGGGACATTATCTGAATGTTCTGAAAAATAAAAACAGCCATCGGTGTAGCATTACTTAGCTACCGTACGACATGTCAATGGAAATACCCTACAATGATAGTTTTACGAGATTCTCTGTGTGTGTGTGTGTGTGTGTGTGTGTGTGTGTGTGTGTGTGTGTGTGTGGTGGGGGGATAAGCTTCTCTGAAATGGCCATGCTGGACGCTCCATGTGTTGTCACACTAATCCTGTTTTGACATCCATGCTCTCATTCGTTCTCCATTCACATGAACCGCTGTTGAATGGGTTCAGAGGAATAATTGATTACGGTACTATTACAGCACAATCGTAGCCATGGGTAATATACAATCCAGTGCGAATCGTATACTCTAGTGATGAGAAGCTTCCTTTTTGGTTGGTGTTCGTTGCTCATTGCATATGCTGTGCCACCAAATGTGTTCTTTTTATCTTAACCCCAGAGTGCCACCACCTGTCTCCCTCTCTAGTTCTCTGTCTGTTTCTCTCTCTCTCTCTCTCTCTCTCTCTCTCTCTCTCTATGTGTTGGTGCTACACACAGTCTGCACAGTGGAATGTAGTGTGATGCTTACACTGGGATTGAAATGTTTGACCCATTCAAGGCAGTATGTCTCCCCTACATGTGCAAATGGTGGTGTGAGTGAATAACTATTCGTTTTTGGGGAATTTATTTTCAGCCTCCATGATGAAACAAATTTCATAGGCACTATTTAAGCCCAAAAATCTGGACGACCTTTAGAATGACTTTTATCTTATAGACGTAAAGATTAGGATTATGTAACAAATGCATAGGCCAATAGAACATGTTCTCAGGGAGAGTTTGTGTGTATGGATGGCACAAGGAGGCACACTATCTCTCTGTTCCTTCAGCTCAATCTATTGTAGTTGCCAATATCTCATCTGTCCCCGTTTAGCATTTTGTTTTTTATTGATGTGTGGTCAAGAAGTGAGCTGTTGTATTAATCCTTCATTGGCCACAGTGTGGTGAGTATAGCTGTGTGTGTTTGAAAAGCAGTGTGTGGACTTGAATTTAGAGGCAATGTTTATCTTGGTGCATGGTAGATATCTGTAGTAGACCAGGTGCAGTTATTTGTTAATGATCCTATCCTTGATTGACTAATCAAATCGTAATCCATGCATTCATACGTGTCTTCTTAACATTCATGCATCCAGACTTCAAATAAAATCAGCTTCAAAATAATTTTATATTCACACATACTGTATGTATACAGTGGGATTGAATATCAAGTCTCCAGGACGATACTGTAACCTGAAAGACAATACAGGAGATGAGTACATAAAGTATTACAGTGTAACACAAAACCCTGAACGTTATTAACGTTCAGAAATTTAATATCTAGCCAGAGGGATCCTCCTCTCAGCAGAACCAGGGCAACATATCTAACCTGTGCTTCATGTTTTTTGTTTTTATTTCCAAACTCAAACGAGTTTGCAAGAGATGTAGTGTTTGATCACACTGTTTGTTTTCACTGGTCACAATGATTAGTGACATCTAATGACACATTAGTTATCCTTATTATATAAGCCTTGTCATGCTTGAAAATAAAAAAGTCTGGTTGGTTTGGTACTGAGGTAATACAGCAGGTGTTGATGAGTCATAAATTGAGGTGAAAGACTGATATTCCAAAGTCGTTAAGGAGTTGAGTTTTTTTTTCTTTTTTAATCTTTTGTCTGTAAGGCAACTATGAATGGAATAATTTGTCCTAGGTGCCATAATGCATGTATTATTTATGAAATGTATGATTTGTAACATATTGTAAGTCTATTTATCAGAGTTCCTTAAGCCTCTGTGTAAAAAGGAATAAGTAGAACCTTACTGCCACACAAGACTGGCTCTGGCTCTGTCTCTGTCAATTCAACCGTTACAGCATGCTGTTGCTTTTCATCACAAGTGTAATTAAGAACAGATGAAAAGTAGCACTTTGCAAAATAGGCTCCACTTCAGTTCCTGCATTTGCCTGAGTGTGACATCTTTTGGCAGTCCAAGGATGAAAGGTGGCATCAAGAACTTGAGTTTAAAGCGTAAACTTTCAGAATTGTGCACCTTTACCACAGGAACCCATCAAATGAGCTGTGCCGAGATGGCCAGGGACATGGTCTCTGATGGAAGGACAAAGGAAGAGAATGAGGGGGACTGGAGAGTGTGTGGATGCGGGGGAAGGAACTAAGAGGTAGTGATGAGGGGAGGGGATGGTTGAGGTCACATTACTTTTCCATATCAAACACTAGATGCAAGAGAGCACTTTGAATGTATCCATGATTTGTGTTTGACTTGCCAGCAACAGCAGTTTGGCATGAGTACCCTGGCATCACCCGCTGTGGCTGGTTATTCAAGTGGGAAATGATTTCTGACGGGCTCATTAATATGTAAGACAATCTGCAACCAAATCACACTTAAATGTATCCTGATAGAGGTCCTGCTGGTTTTTTATGGTACTGATTAAAAGATTGCGAGCTCACCGAAGCAGGCTGAAGACAGCGAGCCATTGATTATTCTCTTGCAGAAGAACAACTGTTTGACTGTGCCGTTTGCTTAAAACCACACAAAATCAGCACAGTGAAAAGTACATTGAGATGGAAGCAGATGCACACTGGCACTGCTGACTCCATTGTTTAACACATTGGCACCAGAATGCTGTGCCATTAATCATTTATGAAACTTTTTGTTTTATGCTTTATATGGAAATTCACGTTTATATTTTAAGCTCTCTGTAGGCTAACTAAAATGAAGGCACCAAAACAATGCACAAGCGATAAATATCCACACAATCCATGGGATTGTGTTCTTTGTGCCAAAATGAGGTAACAGATCTCAACTAACATATTTTCTAGATTATTTGATGCTCATCACGCAGCACTCAGATAATGAGTCTTTATTGATCACATATACATTACAGCACAGTGAAATTCTTTTCTCTTCGCATGTCCCAGCATGTTAGGAGGTTGGGATCAGAGCACAGGGTCAGCCATGATACAGCTTGGTAGTTCTGGGGCTTGAACCCCCGACCTTCCAATCAGTAATCCAAAGACTTAACCGTCAAGCTACCACTGCCACTACCACTGTGGATTTTAATACTGTCTAATGCACTAACCATGTTTCTGTGCTCTGCATCATCACTGGACATTCCATCTCCATATTCCTAATTAACTATTATTTTCAGCTCTGTTGTTCTGCAATGGGTGACTGATAGCAGGCCAATTGACTTGAGTTTCCTCTCTGCTGGTTCTGGATCCATATTTTCATATCCTGAGATCCGTAACCACATGGGCTGTGCTTCCATTAGCATGTGAATGGCCCTGTTTAGCTCTGTTCCACTCCCCGTGGGCTGCCTGGCAAACTAGAGTGTGTGTGATCCTGACTCATGGGTACACATGTATCTCTCCCTGAGGAGTAATTAGGCAGATTTTTAATGTAAAGTTCTTTCTCATTGATGGTTCTGTACAGCTGCGTCTCTCCACACCCAGTCCTTTCCTTTCTTTATTTGGTTTTGGGAATGGGAATGGAGATAAAATTCAAAGCTTTCATGCCTTTGTGTGAATGAAACATAGCTTAATCAACATTACAGGTTTTTTTTTTAATAACAATATTAGGGTTGCCTGTCCATTATTTGCCCAGGCCAAGGCGATAGTAGATTTCAGCAGAACATCATCTCTCAATGCTTCAGAGATTTTTCTTCAATCATCTAGCTTGTCACACACGTCCTACTTTCCATATAAAAAAGCCCTTAAGACGTGTCAGAGCTGCTATGATCATGTACTAAGTCAGGCATGAACGATCACCCCCGCCCCATTTTCTACCCAATTTGGTTGTACACCAGTTCCCACCCACTAACCAGCTCTCCCCTATCATACTACAGCTACCAACAGGGGAGTGTGAAGGCTGTTGCTCGTTTCTTCCGGGACACACAAAGCCAGACCTCCACATCTTTTCAAGCTACTGCTCATGCTACACAGGGCAGCATAACACACTCCGAAGAAGAAGACCAGTCTACCCTCTTCCGCATACATGAGCTCAGAGATGCCCACGGCTGATTAGTGTCACTGTGTCTGAGAGAGTATGCCTTCCCCCCATCGAAAGAACACAACCACAGATGGCTGTGGCATTGTCAGTATCGGAAACTCACGATCTCCCAATGATAGGGTGAATGCTTTTTTTTCTTGCAGCACTCAGGAGTCATGAATGAATGAATAATTAAACTTATTTACTGCTTCTTGTATAACCATTATGTTAGCAAGACCTCAGCCTAGGCCACAATTCAATTTTATTTGTATAGCGCTTTTTACAATAGATATTGTCTCAAAGCAGCTTTACAGAAATATACAAACAAGGTGTACAGATATTACGGTGCAAATTTTTCCCAACTGAGCAATCCACAGAGTGGCGACAGTGGCAAGGATAAACTCCCTAAGATGTAATACACACTCTGTAATACACTCCCTAAGGCCACAGGTTTTCATGGCCACTTAGTTTTACCTGGACCTGAAAAACAGAACTTTTTTACTTCACACATCTAACCTGAAGCCACAGACATTTCAGACTAAATGTACACACAGGCCATCTCCTGTTCTCTTGCTATTATCTTTGTGCACAATCATTATCTCATCCAGTCCACAGAGGCTTATTCTCTGCCATCTGGTAATGGAAGACTCCACCTACTCCTACTCCTTTTCAATCCCCATGTTTTAGAGCACTTCATGGTTACAACCAGTTGGCTTTGTTCCCAATGAAAAGGTGTGTGAAGAACATGAGACAGTAAGGCCTTCTCTGTTGGACAACCTGAGAGGTGTTGAATTAGTGGTGCTTTATAAAGCTCTGATTATTGAAATGCCCATTTGACTTCACCTGTGGATTAATATCATTCTTCTGCGTCTTCTTCTTTTTGTGTGTAATTGTTGTTGTTGTCATTCAAACTCAGCACTTTATTGGTTTTGACGAAATCATTTGGAACATCTAAGCCTCAGTCACATAATCTCCTGTTTCTCTGGTTTCCCTAAGGTTATATATAGATGGCTGGGTTTACAAGCATCACATAATTCATGGATGCCATTAATGTGCACATGTGCAGATTAGAATTTTCCCTGAAGCTCTTCCCGTCTGTACTAGCTGCAATATTTTCAGAAATCAAAACTCTAGCATGCACCGTGAGGCCAAGAAAAATACAAAAAATCTAATAGCTGTGTAAAACACTCAAAACTGGGACCTGATTACATAAGCCCTCAGAATTCCTATACGTAGGTTTAATAGTGGATTTTAATGTTTCTTTCGAATCAGTCTGGTCCCTAGATTTATTTTAGTAGAGATTATATTGAAATTCCTCAAGCAGACAATTAAGTAAGCAGAGCAATATAAAGTGTCTGGGAAAGAGTGATGTCAGTATGAGGACAGATGATTGACCCTGGCTATGCTCCCTAGTGCCTTCCTAACCCCTTACCTATCAACTAATCCAAATCCTGTTCTACGTCAAGCCAGGAGACCAAGAAAAGAGGGATTAATGCATCAAGAAAAAAAAAAAAGCTGCAACACGGCCTCATGTAGCCTTTTCACATTGAAACTATATTTTTATTGCTGTTTAAATGCTATATGTAATATGTACAGAAATGTGCAAGAGATGTAGAACAGGTTCGTGAGCCTGCACATGTATGTTATAGGCCAGTGCTAGAAATACCTGTTGCATGTTGTACTATTTTCTGTCATTCAAATGTACAGTGCAAGCATTCTAAGCATTTAGCTTGCCTTTCTCCAGAATGTGTTTGTATTTTCCACCCATTCATTCACTTCCATGGATGTTAGGACAATAATAACCAAGTACATGTTCCTTTGAGTCATTAGGCACTGCTTTTTAAGGCTGAATTTTTGGCACATTGATTCATGTTTGTGGCTTTGCCCAATATTTTGTCTCTTCTGGTGAGCAGGGAGAGTCCCGTTGGCAGAAAATAAAATAAACGGAGTATAAATTTCCTCTAATACAATTTATGCTTCATTGTTGCATTTTAGATATAATAATAATAATAATAATAATAATAATAATACAGTGTAATAATAGTGATCTAAAAATAGGGGTTTCCCTGGTCAACCATAGATTGACCAATGATTTAGACGCAAGTGTAAAAAAAAAAAAAGCGGCAGTATAGTAATTTTCTTACTGTTGTACACAGTGTTGTGGAACGTAATACAGGGTGGCGTGTGTATTCTTTAAGCCTGAATTTCCTCTGTTTTTCTGAAACAAGAATGCTGCATGTTGCCTTTCTTGAACTCTGGATGAGCTAGGTCAAAGAGCAGGCGTGGCTGGGTGTGTTTATATCTTGCCTTGATTATCTACTCTACTGGTAAATACAGTTTCAATTAAAACTATTCAACCCCCAATGCAAATCAGGTGTATTGTGAAAATGTACAGACTTTCAGCTGTTTGCGATTTCAGCAATTGAAATAGTTCAACACAATGAATGCTTTAAATTCAACTGAAAATGCAACTTATAATGATTTCTCCAGTATCAAATCTATTCAACCGCCTGAATAGAATCCCTCACAACAGCACAAATATGCAAAACAGGTGTTGGCTCAAACACACCTCATCTCATGCAACTAATCAAGGGCTTCATTAGTAGCACCAGGTGTGCTTGAGCTGGAACACATTAAATAGCTGAACTGGCTAGGGGTAGAAAATGCATGAAACACCTGGACAGGGCAGAACAAGGAAGCAATGGTGGTTGAATAATTTTGATTGCAACTGTACATTTCACCCATTTAGCCATTCATAAATCGAGCAACCTCATTGGTGATGCTACCTCAGTCATTAAGCATTCACATGACTGGCTCATTGAAACATGCACAGGATATTTAGCTGATTCCACCTTGTTATTTCCAATAGCCAAGTTGTTAATGCCAAGTTTCATGTTCAAGTGAAAAGGCATCTGTTTTATGCGCTGATGATGGTGTTCATTCTTCCTAGCCACAGGGTGTGTATGTCTGTGTGGGAAGTCTTTTTCTTACTGGATGATGTGACTCATCGCAGAAAAAAAGTCTCTCAGAGTTATTCATATGTGATTCACAGATATTCACAGTGAGTAGCTCAGAAAGAGCACTAAAATTGTTTTTGCTTTAATCTGAAAAAAATATTTCATATCATAATATTTTTGAGTTCCAGTTTCACTTTGGATTTTAAATATAATACATTTAATAATATGCTGCTGTTGAGTTCTTGAATTCTTGATTGGTCAGAAGGTTTTGATTGATTTTCTAGAATAGTAACTCTGACAGTAGTGCAGGTACAAATCCCAGGTTTATATTAATGTGCTCGTTGTATTATGTAGTTTCTAGAATAACACATGATGTAAGCCTAATAACAAAGAGATGAAAAAAAAAAAACACGAAAAGTGTATTGTTGACATGGTGCATCTCTGTGTAAGGAAATGTTCTGAGTCTCCAGTGTCGGTTACATATTATCCTGTCTGAGTAACTTCAAGAGAAAATGAGGGACTGATGATTCTAGCTGTAAGTGTATTTAACTGATAACTTGTTTTGCAGTTGTTTCCACAACATTAAACATTAAAGTTGGATGAAAAGAAACACGTTATTCTTCATTATATAAAAATGTTAATTATTGTCAAATTGCTGTGGTATAAGAGGTAATAAACGCTTCAGGGTGTGTTGTTGTAGGAAAATAATCTAGTCGTTGTTGTAACATAACTCCACACATCAGCTCATCCTTGATTATTTTCCTACAGCCGCATGCCCTGTCCTGTTTTATTCTTTCCATACTAACTAGTGATACATAGGATGCTACACCCATTTTTAATAGCCACGAAGTTCCTTGTTTAATCAAAAACAGGTCTCTGTAAGACCAGTTTTGTTTGCGGAGTAAGCAATTAGAAGTTCAGAATTAGAGGTTCAAAGCCTAAGACTATTTCCCACCATCTTATCAAGTTATACAGGATGATTCGGTTGAAAAACTGTCCCTCAGTGGTGGAATGAACTTCCAATCTCAATCCGGTCCGCAGAATCTGTCACTATTTTCAATAAACAGCTAATGACCCACGTCTTGCTAAACCCCACATTATAAAAAAAAAAACAAAAAACAAAACAATAACAACAAAAAACTTACTCTGGCTCATACACCTCTACTCTGCGCACCTTGCTTTTCTAGAACTCAATTATAAATCTTGTACGGTAGCACTACTTGTATTGTTTTCCATGTGATGTATCGCTTTGCTTGTATTTCCTCATTTGTAAGTCGCTTTGGATAAAAGCGTCTGCTAAATGAATAAATGTAAATGAATTATAAACCCAACCAAATTATCCCTGTTATTATTAATCAGTTTAAAAATCAAAGCTTCCACACATGCCAGCTCATTTTGTTTGCACCTCTTATGTTTTTAAGCTCATACACTAATTCAAGTTTAATAGGGTTTTTTTTATGTGTCAGTATTTTAGCATAGTATTAATAAACTCTACTAACATACATAAATTTGGCATAATTCCCTTAGTTATCATGGTCAACTGATATTAGCATCTCCCACATCATGGCACAGCAAGATATTACATATAATATCACCACATTATTGTATATCAGTTGTCTTGTTTTGTTTCTTTTCTTGTTTTCTAATATCTTCCATCTTCTATACCGCTTATCCTTTTCAGGGTCATGGGGAACCTTTAGCCTGTCCCAGGAAGCATTGTTCACAAGGCGGGGTACACTCTGGACAGGGTTGTTTTCTAATATATCTACACTAACTGTATTATCAGTGATTCACTCTATGTATAGCGACAGCCATACAGTGTATAGCCAGTTACATTGAAGAAATCTGAGCATTATACCTTGATTTCCGATAATAAAGCAGCGCCTTGGCCTTGTTTGTTATTCTCAGAGACAGTAGGAGTGGAGCTGAAGGAGGAGATGGATGGATTATAGGTGGGTGGGGGAGGTGTTTAGTGCTCAGATGCAGCAGAGGCAGATAATGGGCCTGTTTGGAGGCACCTGCCCTCCTCTGAGACCTTCCTCCACACAAAGACCCTCACAATGCCTTTGTTGTGTTTCATCTCTCTGTCTTCATGAAGCCATCATTTAAACCATGTGGCATGTGTATTCCTTCTTCTGTTTTTTTTTAGTTCCAATTGTGATCTTTACAGCATTTTTGAGGGGATTACTATTGCTAATGGAATAGGATTACATTAAATTGATCATTATTAATAAAAAGAGTGCCCACTAAGTGCATGTATTTATTATGCATGGGCTCTATGTAGATTAGAGATTAGAGCTTTGCTTCTGACTAAGTTAACACTATATGCAAGAAATAATGCACTCTTTTTTTGCACTCTGAAAAGAGTCTCTTGTGTGAAATAAAACCACTTGATATTTTTTCACTTTCACTCACTCACCTATGTACAAAGATCATTCAACTTTCTTTCTTTTTTTTTTTTTAGCTCTTTTTACTTACTAGGCATTTCTTGATGTAGATTATATTGATATGTTGTCACATTGTTTAATTTGCTCTAGAGTATTGATCAGTGAGAGTGAACACAGGCCTTAAAAGCACTGTTTAATTAAATGGTGGGGAAGGTGTTCAGATTATTATGCATCCTTCATTGACGAGCAGTCATTTGTCCAAGACAATATGCTGACTAATCACATTAGATTAATGCCCCACTTCTGGTAGCTCATTTCATCTACAGTACAAACTATTACTTTTTGTCATGAAAATACAAATAGTAATCAAATAATGGATGTGGACGTTTGAGCTGCTACTTGAAAAGCAGGATGATCTTGTTTTCCCAAGATGACAAAAGAAGCTAATGAGGGCTTAATGGCTTTCCGCCTGAAGCCTTTTCGAGTATTTTGAAGCATCCATGCTGAAGGATCTGGCATGCATGAAAAACAAACACTCATGGTGCCTGTATGCAGAGTTTACTCCGTTTGTATGGGATGCTGGTGTGTTTTTCCACTTACACAGCATCTGTTCTCACACTGACCTAAACAGCTGGTCTGAGAGTGTCTGAGCAAGTCTGGTTCTAAGTGAGCTCCAGCATGGATTGATTGCAGTGAGAAAGTGATTTGACTCTGAATTGTCCTAACTGCAGGAAGTGAACCAAGCATGTCATGTATTTTGGGTTACAGCTTTTTATTCTTCTTTTTTTTGTATGTGAGAGCTAGATTAAGCAGTTGCATGCAAAAAATGAGCCAAAGGACTGAGTTGTATCACTGCTGTTCTAAATATTTGGAACTATGACCCAAAGACAAGTAATGATGCAGCTCAAGAGAAAAGCATTAGCTATCTCCCTATCATCAGGAACTTGTGAGTTCAATACTATGATGCCGTTGTCAATCGTGCTTGAGAGTCTAGAAAGCAAAGTTGGCTGTTCTCTCTGGGTGGGAGGGATGGCATTAACTGACTCTCCCTTGTCTATCACACTGACACTAGCTAATGATGGATGTCTGTGAGCTCATGCATGCAGAAAAGGGCAGAAAGAGCTTTCCTCTAATTGTGTTATGCAGCTTGCTTTTGAAAAGATGTAGTAGTTGGCTTCACGTGTCTTGTCACATGTTAGACTCCACCCTCCCTAGTTGGTTGCTGTTGTTGTATGATAGGGTAGATAGGAGAGTGTGCTAGTGGTGTATTTGCAAGACGTGATCATGTGACCAGTGTGCTCTCTATATACTCTAAAGGGGCAGTCACACTAGCCTTTTAGCATGCGAGACCACTGGAACTGTGGGGGGCAACCAGATATTACATCATGCCCCAAGGCATTGTTGTTTTTTTTTTAATCCGCAATCCATGGATTCCGGCATTTTTACAGTATTGTTGCCCCGTCAGTGAAACGTCTGCAGAGGAGAAGGTTGTTGGTTCACCCTATCTCTTTTGATGTTGATTTTATATTCTTTTAAAGCTGTGTTGTATAAAACGGGATGGTGTGACACCACTATAATCAGTGCAGAGGTCATGCCATGATGAGTTGATCTTCTTTTGGTCACACGTCATCACATGGTACGAATTCGCAGGTCAGAGTTCACCAAACTGGACTCTGCAAAAACGCAATTTTTTTTTCCCCTTAAGTCTATGGGTTGCGTAGGTTGGAATGTCCGGTGTTCAAACGGTGCAGTTGATTTTAGATGCATGATTAATACAATGCTGATTTCCACAATGTGAATTGCACGTTTCCACCATGCAGTTACAGTGGAAATACCTTACAGAGAGAGAAGATGCAAGGTCACTAATTTAATTTGTATGGTCAAAGCGCCTAGCAAAGCAGCATTTAATACATTTCAAACCCATCAGAATGAAAATGCCAGTTCGCTCAGTTGCTGCAGATCAGTGTTTTGCATCTTGTTGCTTAAACCCAACCTATTTGACATGTTTGTCACCTCAGGCAACATCACTTCTCTTGTTTTTCACTTTGCAGAAAAATTATAAAGCACTGTTCTGTTTTCCAAAATAAAAGCTGTGATTTTGAAAATAAACAGTTTCTAGATTGTTTGTAGCAACTAGCTTGTTAGCTAGCTGTGTTGTCTGAATGCATTATATGTTATCCAAACAATGGGACTGATTTATCAATCGTTAATAAAGTGTAAATGTATTTGTAGGCCAAACCGAACTATCACCTCAGATAGGGAAAGGACTATGCTTAATTGTTTTAAGTGTCTCAGCAAACCTCTCTAAATACCCGTTCCCTCCTAAACGTGGCATGCTCTAAATCTTCCAGTAGTCTAAGGGCAGCTCAGTACATTGGCTCAGGGCTACTGTATAGACAGACCAGCAGTCCTCATTTTACACAGCAGGATTTTGTCTTAATTGAATGATTAGTCTAGTAATCCATGCCAGTTAGATGATCTGAAACCTTGTGGTTTACATTAATTAGTTTTCTTATTACACACACTCAGGAACTCTCATTTGATAACATTTCCCCAAAACCTACAGATTTTTTCAGAATACCAATGTTTTTTTTGTGTGAAAATGCTCCTACAGCCAATTTACAAATGAATTTGTTTGTGTCCACCTTGATAAATACGGGCCAATATTGGGGACTTTCTACAAGTCACTGCAGTGTAACATCACATTCTTAAGCCCCTGTACACTAAGACTGTGCATTTAAATACTCTATTGGTGGCTGTGATGAAGGGTCCTTAATGTGGTACCGTTAATAATGTGTGAGGGAACTTAATGTTGAGCTCAGCTCTAACCAGTGAAAAGTGCAGTAAAACAATGCCTCCTCTAGATGGCGTGTTAGGCAGCTGTGTGTATTCTCCCATATCACTAAGGACTGAACTTGATTAGCACTGCCCTACATTTGATGCAATGCCTTATAATCTTTCCAGATGAAGCCATTTTTAACATTTCTACTATGCAGAGCAACTGGGATTAGGTTAAAAACAAGACAAAAATAAGGAACAATGAAATGGATTTGTACAATTAAAAATTCCCCTAAATATGTCATGGACATGGGGTCATCTGGGGAGTGAGGACACAATCGCTCCTAAGGGGAAAATGGAGTGAGCAGCAGAGGAGGTGCAGAAAGAGTCATCCTCTCTGCTGCACTGATCAAAGAGAGAGAGAGAGAGAGAGAGAGAGAGAGAGAGAGAGAGAGAGGTTTCTAATACCACCAGGTGCACCCATTGCCCTATACAGTTTGGGAAAAAGGTATTTGATCCCCTGCTGATTTTGTACTTTTGCCCATTAACAAAAAAATAATCAGTCTATAATTTTAATGGTAGGTTTATTTGAACAGTGAAAGGCGGAATAACAACAAAAAAAATCCAGAAAAACGCATGTCAAAAATGTTAAAAATTGATTCGCATTTTAATGAGGGAAATATTTATTTGACCCCCTCTCAATTAGAAATATTTCTGGCTCCCAGGTGTCTTTTATACAGGTAACGAGCTGAGATTAGGAACACACTCTTAAAGGGAGTGCTCTTAATCTCAGTTTGTTACGTGTATAAAAGACACCTGTCCACAGAAGCAATCAATCAATCAGATTCCAAACTCTCCACCAGGGCCAAGACCAAAGAGCTTTCTAAGGATGTCAGGGACAAGATTGTAGACCTACACAAGTCTGGAATGGGCTACAAGACCATTGCCAAGCAGCTTATTGAGAAGGTGACAACAGTTGGTGCGATTATTCGCAAACACAAAAGAACTGTCAATCTCCCTCGGCCTGGGGCTCCATGCAAGATCTCACCTCGTGGAGTTGCAATGATCACGAGAACAGTGAGGAATCAGCCCAGAATTACACGGGAGAATCTTGTCAATGATCTCAAGGCAGCTGGGACTGTAGTCACCAAGAAAACAATTTGTAACACACTACGCCGTGTAGGACTGAAATCCTGCAGCGCCCCTGCTCAAGAAAGCACATATACAGTGCCTTGCGAAAGTATTCGGCCCCCTTGAACTGTTCGAACTTTTGCCACATTTCAGGCCTCAAACATAAAGATATAAAACTGTAATTTTTTGTGAAGAATCAACAACAGGTGGGACACAATCATGAAGTGGAACAAAACTTATTGGATATTTAAAACTTTTTCAACAAATAAAAAACTGAAAAATTGGGCGTGCAAAATTATTCAGCCCCCTTAAGTTAATACTTTGTAGCGCCACCTTTTGCTGCGATTACAGCTGTAAGTC